>JAJQKJ010000050.1:0-103015 GCA_029574335.1 Rana kukunoris
TTGCACATGATTGGATGATAAAATCAGCAGAGCTTCCCCTCATTTCAGTTCTACCCCTCAGATTTACAGCGCGCCTGCACTTACAAGTGCACTTTCAGTGCAATTTCAAATGCACTTTGCACTTGTAGTTTGCGCTTGTAGTGCAAAGTGGATTTGCCTTTAGTAAATAACCCCCCCATACTGTACACATTACTGCAGCTGCTGACTTAATATTAGGACACTTACCTGTCCTGGAATCCGGCGATGTTGGTATCCAGCCAATGTTTCCATTGGCTCTCGGGTGCTGCTGCCTCCATTGCCTATATATAGGGACAATTCACACCACATGCAGCCCAGTGCGTTTTTTTTTTTTGTCTGCATGGAAAGTAAGTTATATGGTTTTCAATGGCATAATTCACACTAGTGCTTGCAGTTCCAGAAAAAAAGTAGAGCATGCTGCATTTTTCCTGCACTGGACTGTAATGGAACACTGTAAAGCCCATCAAAAATGCACTAGAATGCACCTGAACACACTGGAACACACATGTCCTTATCTAAGGTTAAGAAAAAAAAGAGGGAAAAATGCACTGGAATGCTTTAAAAACACACCAAACATACCCTGGAATGCATCAAAAACACACATGAAGAAAAGCATTGGCAATGTTGGTGGGGGGGGGGGGAGAGGCAAATAAGTGGAGCTTCCACTTTTGGGTGGAACTCCGCTTTAAATGTCATATCCCTGCCCAAGCTGCACTGCCAATGCTAGGCTGTGCTGGAAGATAAATATGTAAGTGATGAGAGCTGCATTCTTGTGCGTGTGTATATATATATATATATAATATATATATATATATACTATTTACTGTGTGTGTGTGTATGTGTGTGTATGTGCATATATATAACTATATATATATTATATATATATATATATATATATACTGTGTGTGTGTGTATATATATATATATATATTATATATATATATATATATATATATATACTGTGTGTGTGGTGTGTGTGTATATATATAAATATATATACCGTATTTGCTGGCGTATAAGGCGACCAGGCGTATAAGACGACCCCCTAATTTTACAGTTTTTTAACGTTTTTTTTTTTGCCTGTACTCACCGTATAAGACGACCCCGTTCCGATACTTCCTTCTGGAGCCATATACTTCTTCATTCTTACTGGGATTGGAGCCAATCACGGCGAGCGATGTATTCTATTAATGAAAACAAAGCCTGCTTGGATTGGCAGAGGTTGGAGGCTCAGCGGTATATACTGTATGTAGCCGAAGCTACATGCGATATTACCGCACATCCAGCAGGCATCCGAGCAGCTGACCCGGTGTATAAGATGACCCCTGCTTTTTGCCAGTTTTTTTTAAAGTGTAAAAAGGTAGTCTTATACGCCAGCAAATACAGTATATATATATATATATATATATATATATATATACACACACACACATATATATTATATATATATATATATATATATACATAATACATATATTATATATACATATACATATATATAATATAATATAATATATATATATATATATATCTCAGATATACTGTGTGTGTGTGTGTATATATATAGGGTGACCAGACATCCCCGGTTTCAGGGGACAGTCCTGGATTAAGGACACTGTCCCTAGACCAAGTCTGTCCCAGTTTTGTCCCCATTGATTTGAACAGGGGCTGGGGCAATTTCAAAGACAGTCAGTGCAGAATTAAAAAAAATAATAATTCTGATTACACCCCCCTACTCTGTCGCTCCTACTAGCTTGGGGGGGGGGGGATTTTTTCCATTACCTGTGCCCCTTTCTGATGATCATGTGTTGGTCGGAGCAGAGGGAATATTTCTTCAGTTTCAGGTGCATTCCCATTCAGCTCCGCTTCCATGTTCTTCTGCCTTGGCTCAAGTCCCGGCCAGCTGCCTGCCTGCTTATCTTCCTCCGCTCCCCACCAAGCAGTAGCGGGGACCCGGAGTGTAAGACTTGGCAGGCTGTGTGGTGGGCGGCTGCAGCGATGGGCAGAGAGACGCTGATTGCCGCCATTACTAGTAAAAAAAAATGTGTCCCTGGACTTTTTTTTAAAAAAAATCTGGTCACCTTAGTATATATATATATATATATATATATATATATATATATATATAATATATATACACACACACACATACACATAGAGTATATCTGATATATATATATATACACCACACACATGTACCAGAATGAAGATACAAAAATATATATATAGAATGCATCTCCCATCACTTACTTACATGTATAAATATTTTTCTCATTTCTTTTTTATTGGGATGTGGGTTTGAATTCTGTGCCTTCGATCTTATAATATGTGAATTCAGCCCTGGGGAAAACTCTTTAAATGAGACTGCAATGATAATACAGGAAACAATACAGGAGGTGTGTGACAGGAAGTGAGCAGTGGGAACCAGAGGGGTGAACTTTCACCTCTCACTTCCTGTTTCCTGGTAAGGCCTAGTCTGAAAAGGAAAGCATGGCAGCATGGTGGAGACGCTCTCTGTATTCCCCTGGATGTATTCTCCTGGATGAAAGGTGAGCCTTCTATGTAATAATATTAGAATTGTGAAAGTTTGGTGTATGAGTTAAGTTGTATTTGTCTATTTCCTGCTGAATAGTTCTCATTCTGTGTACATTCACCTTCCCAGTTACCATACAGCATGTGCACAGTAATGTAATATTATAGAGCTCCTCTTCCACAGCATGTCACCCTGCTGCATATAATATGTATGTCTTCCATGTTATATCCAGTAACTGTGTAACATACTGTCAGTGCACATTGCTGCATATAATATGTATGGCTTCCATGTTATATCCAGTAACTGTGTAACATACTGTCAGTGCACATTGCTGTATATAATATGTATGGCTTCCATGTTATATCCAGTAACTGTGTAACATACTGTCAGTGCACATTGCTGTATATAATATGTATGGCTTCCATGTTATATCCAGTAACTGTGTAACTTACTGTCAGTGCACATTGCTGTATATAATATGTATGGCTTCCATGTTATATCCAGTAACTGTGTAACTTACTTTCAGTGTACATTGCTGCATACAATATTATATGGCTTCTATTCTATATCCACTCGCCATGCAGCATAGGAGTTGATTTACTAAAGGAAAATCCATTTTGCACTACAAGTGCACTTGGACATGCAGTCGCTGTAGATCTGAGGGGTAGATCTGAAAATGAGGGGAAGCCCTGCTGATTTTATCATCCAATCATGTACAGGCAAAAATGATTTTTTTTTGTCCCCTTCAGATTTATAGTGACTGCACTTCCAAGTGCGCTTGTAGTGCAAAGCGGATTTGCCTTTAGTAAATATACCCCATAATGTCAGTGCATAGTGCTACCAATGTTTATGTCTCCCTCCCCTTTTGCATATTATTATCTGCCCTGCTACTAGGTGCCATTAGATATGGATTTTTCCATACAGATACCAATTATGGGCCACCTTTCAGGCCGATAACAATATGAGGGTAATGATATTATGTTTACATCCAGCTGCCCCAGAAGTAGCCTGATATCAGTTGACATCTAGGCCTTTTTTTGTATTCTAACAGCCACTGGCCACTGTCAGAATGCAGGAAAAAAAGAGCAGATAGCAGGGAAATCAATAGCCTGCTGTCAATCAGCAAAGGAGAGGATTTGAAGGAGAACTTTCTTCTTCAGGTCTTCCTCTGCTGATTGACAGCAGGCAGTGGGAAGGGGGCACAATAGTCAGCCTAATTTTAAAATTTGAAACAGCCAATGGCCAGTCTGGCTATGGTTCCCCCACTGCCTGCTGTTTACATTCAGCTACCATCAAATAAATTGTGCAGAGGAGGTTAGCGGTGTCTGGGTGTGTGTGTGTGGGCGGGGGGTTTGAAAGATGGTTGTGTGTGTGTGTGTGTGTGTGTTGTAGGGTGGGGGGGAGTGGATGGGGGGTGTGGAGGTGGAAAGATAATTTTTATTTTTTTTTATTTTTTGGCGGATTCTGACAGATGGGCCGCCAGCCGCTGTCAAAGCACCTGACCAAGACTAACTGACAGCTGGTGAATATAAAACCAGAATAAGCACTTGGAAGAAGAAAACCAACAACTGAGACAACTTGCCTTTGGTAAGCGGACAACTTAATTGCGGTTTATATCACTGCATTAAACTGGCACTGTATCTGATCATCATATCTGCATCATCCTTCATTATTCATTTGGTCATCAGCATTTGAGTTTTGTGGTGATATCATTAAGAATTTTTGAGGTTTGGTTTGCCAATTTGTGTGCTGTTGGCATACAATTTTGGGATCACCGATTTGGCGTATTAACCTCTCATTGTTTATACATATAATTTGACATTCATTTTGTGGAATTTATATACAAATTTTTCCTTGCACTCTGATTTTTTTGTTTTGGTTAAATTATTGTGCCACCGTTTTTGGCATATCAGCCCCTGGATGCCAATCTTTCAATGGAATTGGTATTGGTGACATTTTTTCAATTTTAATTTTCATTTGAATCTTTTTTATTGGCACAGTCTTTTATTTTTGTTATCTATTTATTGTGTGTTATTCCACCAGTTCTGCTGCCTTTGTTATTTTTATCTTTATTTTCTGTTTGACCAATCATTTGCCCTTTCATTCTACAGTGTTTTAAGGCAGAGGTAGGCAACCTTAGAGAGTTGGAGATCTACCTGAACAACATGGGAGAAGTCAAAGATCACAGGGCACAGTCTCCTCCAATGTTGCCTCCTCACACCTGACTAAAACCTATAATTGCCGTACTACCGCGCTGCAATTGTGTGCCTTTCACTGCAATTTTTGGTGTAAACATTTTGCTCCTCACCACCTTGCAGAATTTCTCAGAGGCGCATTGGAGCATTGCATACCACACTTGTGAATGAGCCTAAGTTGCATTTGGCAATAGCACTTTTAAGGCTCATTCACATGTGAATTTGGGGGTGGTATTAAAACCCTGCCCCCAATCCCTACCCCTTTAGCTGCTAAGTGGGAGGGGGTCAGGGTGCTGGGTGAGGTGCATGGGAGGTGGATGCTTGAGAGTTTACTATTAGATCTCAAGCAACCAGAAATAACAGTACCAATGGGGATCGTTGAGTAACTGGAAGTTTACTGTACTACATTCATTATAGTATCAGTGGAGTGCACTGAGGTAACTACATACTATATGCACAAGTAGGATTTTTGTTTTGTGGAACATCCTTACTTTTACCTTGGGAGAAACCCTCTTGGGGGGGTCAGCAGCAGACTGGAGGAAACCCTCTAATCATTTAAGTACATTTTTCCACATGTCATCAATTTCTAACAAATGAAATGAATGGATATAGTGAGAAAATAGGCCATTATGTTACTTAAAAAGTTGTTATGCTTTTTCCATAGAGTTGCCTGGTGTAATGGATCTTTTGAAAACAACAAGAGCGCAGCTAATAGCACTGAAGAATGATGGTGGAAATTCATCCTGTGTGGGTGTATCGTGTGCATCACCTTTTGTCCCATCTGAAGACTTGAGCTCATCTCCTTGTCAAGTGTCGTACTCAAGGCCTAAACAGGTAGGTTTTCTTTTGGTATCGAAACATTAAATGGTTGTCTTTTTTTTTAAATATCAAACATATCCTACTCCTATTTACCTGCTCTGTGTAAGGGTTTTTGTACAGAGCAGCTCAGATCCTTCTCTTCTCAGGTCCCATGCCGGGTGCTCCTGAACCAGAGCTCTGTGTGTCCAATCACACACTGAGCCTTGCCTTGACCCCATCTCCTAATTAGCTCACTGGCTGTGATTGACAGCACCGTGAGCCAATAGCTCCCACCGCTACAGAAAGCCAATCAGCAGTGCAAGTCCCTGGAGAGACAAGGCTCTCGTGGACATCACTGGATTGAGAGAGGGCTCATGTAAGTATAGGGGGGCTGCACACAGAAGTTTTTTTTACCCTTCATGCATTGATTACATGAAGGTAAAAAACCCTTGTACCTTTACAACCACTTCAATAAAAAAGTAACCTTTAAGGAGGTGCCTCCAAGCGGCTGACAGATGGAGAGAAGCGGGTACAGTTAGACCCTATGAAAACATCAGCTTTGACATGTAGACTGTAAGCCAATTTGACTGTTGTGTCAAAATAAGATATCTTGCTCAGTCTGGTAGTAGTCTGAACTAAAAAGGCAAGTTGTAGGCAAGATGTTGATTTTTATACAGATTTTTTAAAAGTCTACAATATTTTTTTTTTACATGCTTAATTTTGTTTGTTTTATTTACTCGGCTGTATCTATTAGACCCCTTTCACACTGAGCCAGTATTCAGGTGTTTTAGTACTAGAAATAGCCTCTAAAAAGCTCATGAAAGTGCATCCCTTTCAGTGCAATGAGTACTTTCACACTGGGGCGATGCGCTTGCGGAACTTTAGAAAGAGTCCTGCAAGCAGCATCTGGGGCGGGTTGGGAGCGCTATAAATAGCGCTCCTAAAACACACCTGCCTATTGAAATTAATGGGCAGCACTTCCAAAAGCACTTTAAAAGCGCATTAAAAAAACTGTACTTTTTCCCTTTAAAAAAAAAAAAAAAAACGCCTAAAAAGTGTTGCAAAAAACCGCCGGAGCTTTAGCAGCGCTACAGTGTGAAAAGGGTCTTATATGGCTTTTGATTCACAGGGAAAATCTAATAAGTCTAATATTTTCCATTTACTTTTTAAAGCTGCCACTTTGGCAAAGTTTCCTGGGACTTCAAACGGTGTGTGATCAGTGACGCTCTTACGAGAACAATTCCGGTGTTGAAATATCACCTGAAGGGAAACATCGGGAACCATCAGAATACCACAAATAAACTTGTATGTCATTTACCACAGTTAACACCACTTTCTATTCTCTGTGTTGTAGTGTTTGTATATTTACATGATAATAAAGTTGTGTGTATTGTACTGTGTTATCGTTTTTATTTCCAAATATTTGCTGGTTTTATAGGCCTACAATATATTAAAATACAATATATAAATGCACAGCATTTCAAAATGTAATAGGAATGTATTTTTTTTTATTTTACATTCAGTACATTTATATTTAAAATATATTTTAAAAAACATTCTTAATATATTTTTTCCCAAATATATTGCCATATATTTGAAATGCTACAATTTTGGCCAGATTCAATATATTTCAAAAATATATTTCAATATATTTGTGAATATATTGGGTAATGCATTGTGAAATATGTTGCAAATATATTCATAAATATATGTTAAATGCATTTAGCAATATATTTATGCAGCCATAAATATATTGCAAAGTGCATTTTGGAATGCATTGTGAATGTATTCAGAAATATATGTTAAATGTACTTCTGAATGCATTTAGCAATATATGTCTGAATATATTCACAATGCATTCCAAAATGCATGTTGCAATATATTTATGGCTGCATAAATATATTGCTAAATGCATTCAGAAGTACATTTAACATATATTTATGAGTATATTTGCAACATATTTCACAATGCATTTCCCAATATATTCAATAATATAGTCACAGATATATTGAAATATATTTTTGAAATATATTGAATCTGGCCAAAATTGTAGCATTTCAAATATATTGCAATATATTTGGGAAAAATATATTTAGAATGTTTTTTTTAAATATATTTAAAATATATTTTTCTTCCATGTGGGTGGTCCCGGCTGTGGGTGGCTGAGCTGACCTGGTCCCGGCAATGGGTGGCTGAGCTGGCACCTGGTCCCAGCTGTGGGTGGCTGAGCTGGCACCTGTTCTCTGATGTGGGTGGCTGAGCTGACCTGGTCTCGGCAATGGGTGGCTGAGCTGGCACCTGGTCCCGGTGGTGGGTGGCTGAGCTGGAACCTCGTCCCTGCTGTGTGTGGCTGAGCTGGCACCTGGTCCCAGCTGTGGGTGGCTGAGCTGGCACCTCGTCCTGGCAATGGGTGGCTGAGATGACCTGGTCCCAGCAATGGGTTGCTGAGCTGGCACCTGGTCCCGGCTGTGGGTGGCTGAGCTGGCACCTGGTCTCTGCTGTGGATGGCTGAGCTGGCACCTGGTCCCAGCGGTGGGTGGCTGAGCTGCCACCCAGTCCCTGCTGTGGGTGGCTGAGTTGGCACCTGGCCCCTGCTATGGGTGGGTGAGCTGGCACCTGGTCCTGGCAATGGGTGTCTGAGCTGGCACCTGGTCCCTAAAGTGGGTGGCTGAGATGGTCCTGGCTATGGGAGGCTGAGATGACCTTGGTCCCAGCAATGGGTGGCTGAGTTGGCACCTGGTCCCGGAAATGGTTGACTGAGCTGACCTGGTCCTGGCAATGGGTGGCTAAGCTGGCACCTGGTTCCGGCAATGGGTGGCTGAGCTGACCTGGTCCCGGCAATGGGTGGCTGAGCTGGCACCTGGTCCCGACAATCAGTGACTGAGTTGGCACCTGGTCCTGTCAGTGGGTGGCTGGCACCTGGTACCTACACTAGGTGACTGGGCTGGCACCTGGTCCCTAAACTGGGTGGCTGAGTTGGCACCTGGTCAGTGTTAACAGTATTCAGTTATTGAGTTACTGTAAATGCCTTATTTTGTTTTTCATGGCACTGCCGTATACCGTTTGTGGTACAGATTCTGTACAGATGCTGTTTACAGATGTTTGTGAGGGAGCGACCATTTAGGTGACACTATATTGGTCAGCTGACTCAGGAGAGCATGCAGTGCACGGAGCAATACAAAGTCATGTGGGCATACCTCTGTGCACTGGACATGGCACTAAGCTTCCTGGAGCCCGCTTCCTATGCTGACATGCCGCAGAGGACCAGCCCACCGTAAGAGCGCTGATAACCCCTCTGATTAGCCCACTGATGATCCCGCTGATCTCGCCGGCTGCCTGCCTGTGTTTTGTGACCACCGCTATCCCCGGTATGTGAAATGGCGGTGACGGCTAAAAAATGGCTAAAAAAAATGGCTAAAAAAAATTATTAAAGGCTCTGCATTAATTGTGCATGCAGAGTGTAGTCAACATCACAGATTCAAATTGTGGCAAAGCCAGCCATTTTTAGGGCGAATGCCAGCTGGAAACTTGATGATTTAATCCGCAATAGTTTGCAGTGGATCAAACTATTTGAAGATTAAAAAATTTCTTTCCATGTTAAAAATGTATAGCATTTCTGCAACTACACATTACAAAAATCAAAAAAAAAAAAATACACATTTCCAACTATAGAACATCATTGGTTAACAGAATGGACCAAAATTATTCGAGAAATTGGTGGAAATACTGTAGCATTGATTGGTGACGGCCAATGTGATTCCCCTGGCTTCAATGCCAAGTAGTGCACCTATACGTTGATGGATGCAGAAACAGATTGCATTATCGATTTTCAAGTGGAACAACTGCAAACTGGTCGTACATCCGTTTCACTGGAAAAATTGGCATTTGACGAGGCCTTGGAGCGTGTTTTAAGGGAACAAGTAAAGGTAAAAATAATTGAAACCGACAGACATGTCTCAATAAGAAAAATAATAAGGGAGAAATATCCAACAATAAGGCATGAATTTGATGTACGGCACATGGCAAAAATCAATTGGTGGGAAAATGATGGCTGCAAGCAAAAAAAGCAACAGCAAGGAACTTTCTGGTTGGGTTTCTTTAGCCAAAAATCATTTATGGTGGGCATCAAGTACCTGTGATGATAATACAAATCTACTTCAAGAAAAATGTCTCTCAATGAGTTTTCATGCATCAAATGTACATGAATGGCAAGGAAATAGCCTATACCATCGTTATTCTCATCCACCAATACCTACCGATGAACAAAGGCAATATGAGTGGCTTATACAAGGATCTACAGCTCACCACAACTTAAATGGCATCATTCAAGATCAGAGATTTTTTAAAGGATCTTCCTCATATTTCTGGTTTTTACCATACAGGTGAGATTGAAGTTTTTCACAGTATGGTTTTAAAATATAGATCAAAACGGCACCACTTTTCCATGGACGGCATTTGTTGCCAGAACACAACTTGCTGCACTCGACCACAATCACAACATAAAACGCTTGCAAGCAGTTGTTCACAAACTCCCAAAAAATACTGAAAAAAAGGGTGCTTTGCGTTATCGCTATGGCTTTAGCAAGGCAAAAAAAAAGACTGGGTTGTAGGCAAAGTATATGAACCAACTAATCAATCATTCATCAAAGAGATCATCAATGATGTTATTGAACATGCAGCCGGAGTAAAATTTTTTACCTGGGAATCGAGCCACGTCCAGAAAAAAAAGAAATGCTCTCCAAATATCTCTCTCGTTTTGACTGAAAACAAATATACTGTTTTTTTGTGGTTAATTTAACGAATATAAAATTAGTCTGTATAAATATTATATCTTTATTTGTTGTATATTTAAAAAAAAAAATTAGAAATGGAAGTTGTTATATATATAAAACTCAACGTGTGTGTATGTATGTTCCAGCATCACGTCCAAACGGCTAAAGATATTAACATGACACTTGGCACACATGTTACTTATATGTCATCAACAAACATAGGATAGGTGGTTTAACCCTTACCCACCCCCATTTGCCATGGTCGGGGTTTTTCTTTAAAGTCCCATTCAACTCTATGGGAAATACATGTTACTTCATAACTTCCAAACGGCGGTTTTTGTTAAAGTGTGAAAATGCCTCGAAGAAAAAGTAAAGCTATAGGCCAAGTGCAATCTAAGGCAAAAAAAAATAAAAATACAGCGTAGGCTAGAAAGTCCTGAGGAGCACAGTACAAGACTCACAGCACTGCGAAATAGAGTACAAGCTTCAAGAGCTTCAGAAACCGAACAACAGCGTGACATTAGACTTCTGGATAAGAGGGAGAGAGCTACTAATTCTAGAGCTTCAGAAACCGAAACAACAGCGTGACATTAGACTTCTGGATATGAGGGAGAGAGCTAATGCTTCTAGAGCTTCAGAAACCGAACAACAGCGTGACATTAGACTTCAGGCTAAGAGGGAGAGAGCTAATGCTTCTAGAGCTTCAGAAACCGAACAACAGCGTGACATTAGACTTCTGGATAAGAGGGAGAGAGCTACTAATTCTAGAGCTTCAGAAACCGAACAACAGCGTGGCATTAGACTTCTGGATAAGAGGGAGAGAGCTACTAATTCTAGAGCTTCAGAAACCGAACAACAGCGTGACATTAGACTTCTGGATAAGAGGGAGAGAGCTACTAATTCTAGAGCTTCAGAAACCGAAACAACAGCGTGACATTAGACTTCTGGATAAGAGGGAGAGAGCTACTAATTCTAGAGCTTCAGAAACCGAAACAACAGCGTGACATTAGACTTCTGGATATGAGGGAGAGAGCTAATGCTTCTAGAGCTTCAGAAACCGAACAACAGCGTGACATTAGACTTCTGGATATGAGGGAGAGAGCTACTAATTCTAGAGCTTCAGAAACCGAAACAACAGCGTGACATTAGACTTCAGGATAAGAGGGAGAGAGCTACTAATTCTAGAGCTTCAGAAACCGAACAACAGCGTGGCATTAGACTTCTGGATAAGAGGGAGAGAGCTACTAATTCTAGAGCTTCAGAAACCGAACAGCGTGACATTAGACTTCAGGATAAGAGGGAGAGAGCTACTAATTCTAGAGCTTCAGAAACCGAAACAACAGCGTGACATTAGACTTCAGGATAAGAGGGAGAGAGCTACTAATTCTAGAGCTTCAGAAACCGAACAACAGCGTGACATTAGACTTCTGGATAAGAGGGAGAGAGCTACTAATTCTATAGCTTCAGAAACCGAACAACAGCGTGACATTAGACTTCTGGATAAGAGGGAGAGAGCTACTAATTCTAGAGCTTCAGAAACCGAAACAGCGTGACATTAGACTTCAGGATAAGAGGGAGAGAGCTAATGCTTCTAGAGCTTCAGAAACCGAACAACAGCGTGACATTAGACTTCAGGCTAAGAGGGAGAGAGCTACTACTTCTAGAGCTTCAGAAACCGAACAACAGCGTGACATTAGACTTCTGGATATGAGGGAGAGAGCTAATGCTTCTAGAGCTTCAGAAACCGAACAACAGCGTGACATTAGACTTCAGGCTAAGAGGGAGAGAGCTACTACTTCTAGAGCTTCAGAAACCGAACAACAGCGTGACATTAGACTTCTGGATATGAGGGAGAGAGCTAATGCTTCTAGAGCTTCAGAAACCGAACAACAGCGTGACATTAGACTTCTGGATAAGAGGGAGAGAGCTACTAATTCTAGAGCTTCAGAAACCGAAACAACAGCGTGACATTAGACTTCTGGATATGAGGGAGAGAGCTAATGCTTCTAGAGCTTCAGAAACCGAACAACAGCGTGACAGACTTCTGGATAAGAGGGAGAGAGCTACTAATTCTAGAGCTTCAGAAACCGAAACAGCATGACATTAGACTTCAGGATAAGAGGGAGAGAGCTAATGCTTCTAGAGCTTCAGAAACCGTACAACAGCGTGACATTAGACTTCAGAATAAGAGAAGGAAAGCCAAAATGACAAGGGCTGCAGAGAATTTTGGCTTACTGTTTGAAGGATTTAACTACGACCGACAAAATTCACATGGGCAACTTTATGTAGCGTGCTCCAGGGTGGGTTCCCCAAATAATTTGTTCATTTTAGCAAATGCGGGAGAAACTAAGAATATAGTATACAAACAAGTATTGCAATAATATGTCAGTTGAATTAACCGCACTTTTTAAAGGTCTGTGAGTTGGTACTAATCTGCTTCATTGTACCATATTTTGCTCTGTTTCAACATTCACAAACTGAAAAGGAAAATGTTATAAAAGTTAAGAAATACAATACTCTTTAATCAAATAGTAAATATTCATATTTTTATCTGTCATTTCTAAAATTAAACATTGTGTTATTTATTATTTATTTATTTATATTTATATTACTATGATTTTCCTCCCCAAAAGGTTAAGATAGGAAGACCGGGCAACGCCGGGTATTTAGCTAGTTTGAGATATAAAAATAAAAACGTTTTCTCTATGACATTTCTTTTATAGTTATTTTTTGAAGAATGGTTCTAACAAATGTACAAATAGGTATTTGATTTTTTTTTCTTAATGTATTTGGAAGACCATTTGCATTAGTATTTGTATTTGCATTAGTGTTATTTATAAAAATATATGAGTATGTGAAAATTTAGAATTCATATATATATATACTCTCTAAACTTTGCCTAAAATTCATCTCTGGCCATTGTGAAGTCCAATTGAATGACACATTTGGGTCAAGTTTAGTTAGTGTCAAGATTTTTTTTTTTTTAAGGAACACTGGGTGTACATAATGGTGTGTAATGTATTGACCATCTCTTTAATTAAAGGGGTTCTAAAGGTACAAGTTTTTTTACCTTCATGCATCCTATGCATGAAGGTAAAAAAACATCTAGCAGCACCGGCCCCCCCCGAGCCCCCGTTGTACTTACCTGACCGTTCGAATCTCCCGGGCGCGTCCACGTCGTCCTCTTCGGTTCCCAGCCTGGCCGTTGATTGGCTAGGCTGGGCGGATTGATAGCAGCGCAGCCATTGGCTAGCGCTGCTGTCAATCAGGGTGGATGACGCGGCGCGCTGGGGGGCGGAGCCGAGTGATACAGTCGGCGGCTATGGCCGCCGCTGTATCACGGGAGCGCGCTCGCAAAAGCTTTCCTCCATGCGAGCGCCCTCGCATGAAGAAGGAAAGCTTTTGCGAGGAGGAGCCCAGACAGCCGCCGAGGGACACCAGAAGACAGGTTTCCGGGCCACTCTGTGCAAAACGAACTGCACAGTGGAGGTAAGTATCACATGTTTGTTATTTTTTTTTTTAAAAATACCTGACTTTAGTGACCCTTTAAATCTAAAAACAAAACCAGACTGATTTTCAAAAATTTTTTTTTTATTAAACTAAGAAATAAAATAACATTATTAACATTATATAATAAAGAGCAATTAAATGAAAACCAAACACAAAACTCTGAAAATACCTAACTAAAAAACAACAAAAATTATTCAAATGCCATATTGGAGGCGTTATAGTCCGATGACCACTTGAATCCTGTGTACTAATTCTCAGAATCAGGATATGCATTTCTAATTTTCCAGACCGCACATGCCGGTATTGGGGTTCGCCTACTTTTCCCTAGAAACCCATGCACCGTGTTTACAAAAGATCGGTAGGCTCCTCTTCGCAGTAATCTATAAAAAAAATAAAATGTAATATACATTTCGAAAATAAAAATATAGAAATTCATATTTTGTCTTAGACAAAATTAGATACTTTATAAAAAAAAGAAAAAGAAAAGAAGAAAATATTTGTCAATACCACAAAACCTAATTTGATGTTTTTAATAACGCGTTTAAGGTCGACTATACCAAATAAAAAATGATATAAATTTCTTTGTCAACATAGAAATTTATTTATTCATTCATGTTACTTGATCACCATTAATAGATAGAATTTAAAAATAGATATTTTTAATTTTGACAATTTTTTTTTTTTTTTAAAGAGAATTTTTTTACAGTGACTATATCATTTAATTTAGGATTCAACAAAGATTATTGATTAGGTATTAGTGAAGACAAATGATGATTTGACACTGATAGGTTGACGTTGATATGTACAATTCGGGAGCAACGATAATCTACACTGATGCTCACTCGTACAGAAACATTTTATGAAGCTCAGATGGGCATTGAATGGTGAAAGAAATGGTCAAAGACAGAAGTCACTGATGAACAATGACTGTTGTCACTCACATTACCTGATAGGCGTCTGAAGAGCCCTAACAATAGGCACTGATTGACAGACAGTTGTTACTCAATGAAACATACAGGTATCACTGATAATAGTCAATGATGTTGAAGGACTGACATGTTTTAGGACAGGCCACTGAGATGTCAAAATTAAGGAACTATGGTTGTCATTAATTAGCACTATGATGGACAATTTTGGCATTGTTTTTGTTGTCCTCTAAAAGATACCTTTTAAAATTTTGTTTGACATAATTAAAGTGGACTGTGCTGCAAGTCAATGTGTTTATTATATAGGGAGTGCAGAATTATTAGGCAAGTTGTATTTTGACCACATCATCCTCCTTATGCATGTTGTCTTACTCCAAGCTGTATAGGCTCGAAAGCCTACTACCAATTAAGCATATTATGTGATGTGCATCTCTGTAATGAGAAGGGGTGTGGTCTAATGACATCAACACCCTATATCAGGTGTGCATAATTATTAGGCAACTTCCTTTCCTTTGGCAAATTGGGTCAAAAGAAGGACTTGACAGGCTCAGAAAAGTCAAAAATAGGGGGCGTGGCTTGGACTCCACCGAGATGGCGGTGTGACTCCTGAGCTCCGGCTTGCGGCGGACTTTTAGAGCGGCTAACAGCGCACAGAGGCTTCTTCTGTAGCCCTAAGGACACCCTCACTGCTGCGGAACACTCGCTGGACATCTGGGCGGAATGACACGGAAACGACAGGCCGAGCACCGGCCGAAAAAGCTCACTGACTTTTTCTCCTCACCGCCGCTGCCTCGTGGGCAAGATGGCGCCGGCGCGTCCTCCTTGTTTGGATCCCGCAACGGGCGCTTCCAGGCTATTACTCCGCCGGACCATCGTGACTCCCCTAAGGCTGGAGGGACATCACAAGCCCCCTCTCCGCCCAGCAGAAGCCCTGCAAAGTCCCGTTTTCGGATGGATGACTGATGTACAACAATGTGAGGTAAGATCTAATGCTGACTCACAAGAAGACACGAGGGAGCTCCCTGACTCCATAATCTCATTCCCTACACAGCATCAGTCAGTCCTAGATACCACACTTAAGGACATGCTCATCTCCTTAAGGAGCACTATTCATGGGGACATGATGTCCTGCATGAGGAAATTTAGTACTGAATTATCAGCAGTGGGGGAAAGAGTGAACCACATTGAAACCAAAATGGTGGAATACTCATCCACTATCAATGATCTAGTGGACGCCCATGACACAGCTGAGGAGGAACAAATGTGGATAAAAGCCAAATTAGCAGATTTGGAGGACAGGTCACGTAGAAATAATGTGAAAATCCGTGGTATCCCAGAAACCGTGGCCCCCTCTAATCTGCGTTCGTATGCCATGAATATGTTGTCCTCCCTCATGCCTGACATCCCTGCTATAGAGCTGTCCATTGACAGGATCCATCGCTTGCCCAAACCCTCCTTTATACCTGAAAATGTTCCAAGGGATGTCCTCTTTAGAATGCATTTTTACCAGTCTAAAGAAAAACTGATGTTTATGACTCGCAAAGGGGAACATAGTGGCACTGAATTTGCGCATTTACAGTTTTACGCCGACTTATCGCAATTTACCTTGCAACTTCGTAAAAATCTGAACACGGTTACCAAGGCCTTGAGAAACCATAACATCGTATACAAATGGGGATTTCCGACCAAGCTTATGGTGACCAAAGATGGCGTTTCACACGTGATCACTTCCCCTTCCAAGGGCTTCAAGCTACTCCAGAAATGGAACATTCTTCCTGAAAATAACTCCCCCTCCGCCAGCCTTGAAACACCCAGCAGGGTGTCCTCTGATTGGAAACAAGTTAATAAGGACCGCTGAAGTGACTGAACTTCTGTTCTTTGTCTTTGCCCTGTGCATTTGCTTAGTAGGTCCTATTCGGGGCCCCGCCTTTGGAGCTTTTCCACACTTAAGCTCCCCTGTATTTGAGCAGTATTCTCTGCACTCAGGTCGTTTTGACCTCCCTTTTACAGTTTGAGTTTTTTTTTTTGGTTTATTTTATGTTTGTGCTTCTTTTTTAACCATTCTTGGTTGCAGGAACCGCACCTTTCAGACTCTACGAATAACGTCTCTTCCGAGCATCAACCCACAAGAGACTTATGGCACACCCACCTGTTATGGATCAACATCATTCGATGGACATATTGCCTTTTTGAAGTGACCTCGATGAGAAGGGGCCGTGAGTACGCACAGCCCCTGATGATAGCATTCTGTTATTTTGTTTGGGATGCCGGTTAAAATCTTGTCAATTAATGCAAACGGTCTGAATCACCCTGTGAAGAGGGCATCGCTCTGGCGGGAAGCTGATTCCTTGCGGTGCGATGTTCTCTGTGTTCAGGAGACCCACTTTCACAAGGGGGCTCCACCCAAATGTACATACAGATCTTTCCAGCATTACTTCTTTTCTAATATGGAAGCTAAAAAAAGAGGTGTAATGGTCGCTGTCAGAGACACTGTCTCCTTTTCTCTGATAGAGGAGCACTCTGACCCCTCTGGTCGCTACATAATATTGATATGTGACTTTAACAGCATTAGATATACTCTGGTCAATGTATATGTCCCGAACAGGATTCATTTTCTGAATGGCCTAATGCGCAAGGTTAAGAAGCTCCTCCAGGGTTCCCTTATCTTGTGTGGCGACCTAAATATAGTGCCTGACCCCATGCTAGACTCCACTAACAAATCCTCTGGGAAGGCTCCTACCCTGGCGAATTTCCTTCGGTCCCATGATCTGTACGATGCTTGGCGTTGTACGCATGCCACCGAGAGAGATTATACATTTTTCTCGCATAGGCATTGTTCTTATTCGAGGATTGATTTGTTTCTGCTGGACAAATGGTTGCTTACTAGAGTATCGGATTCCAAGATCAACACGATCACGTGGTCAGACCACGCCTCCACCCTCCTGACTCTAGGTGACAAGTACCCTGACACGGCTGCATACGTGTGGCGAGCTAGCTCTTCCATTATTCAAGACCGGACCACTAAAGAGACGATTAGAAAACGACTGACAGAGTATTTCCAGATCAACTCCCAGTCCACGGATAACCCATTCACACTCTGGAATGCCCACAAGGCCTTCATTAGAGGCGTGTTTATCCAGCTGGGCTCTAGGGCCAAGAAGATGAGACAACTCACACTGTCCAATCTTCTCAAAGACATAGACTCCCTGGAAACCCTAAACAAAACGAATCCCAAAGCCTCCACTAGTGCTAAAATCTCAGCCTTAAGACATGATCTCAGAATCCTTCTCCTCCGTAATTTTGAAAATAAAGACAAATGGGCAAAGATGTCCTTTTACTCAACAAATAATAAAGCGGGCAAGGCACTGGCCCGTTACATACGAGGCCAGCGTTTTAAGACCAAGATTGCTAGACTGACTCACCCTATAAGTAAGAAACCAGTGTATGACCCTCAGGGCATTGCAGACGCGTTCAGTGACTATTATGGCTCCCTTTATAATTTAGATAAAGAACCCTCGACCTTCCAACCGACTCTGACCGATATAACAGGTTTTCTTTCTAAGATCCGACTGCCCAGCCTGTCCCCGGAACAACTAAGCGATTTAAATTCTCCCTTCACATTGAGCGAACTACTACAGGCTATCAAATCCCTCCCTCCCAACAAATCTCCTGGTCCGGACGGACTTATAGGAGACTACTACAAGACCTTTCAGATGACTTTAGGCCCACATTTACTAAATGTATTCGAATCGGCCGCTACGTCGGCATCCTTCCCACCCGAAATGCTCGAAGCCTTGATTGAAACGCTGCCCAAACCTGGGAAGTCACCGGATGCTCCTCAAAATTTCCGACCTATCTCATTACTGAATAATGACCTTAAGATCTATGCCAAAATGATAGCCATGCGACTAGTGGATATCTTGCCCACTTTGATAGACCCAGACCAATCTGGTTTTACGAAGGGTAGACAAGCGTCGGATGCCACAAGGCGACTACTCAATATCACCCACATAGCGCGGTCGACTCGAACGCCTTCTCTGCTCCTAGCTTTGGACGCAGAGAAGGCGTTCGACAGGGTGCACTGGTTGTACCTGAAATGTGCTCTGGAAAAATACGGTTTTGAAAAGTATTCACTGTCAGCAATTTTGGCTCTGTACACGGTCCCGTCGGCTAAGGTTTATACGTCCGGAATGCTGTCCAAACCTTTTAATATCACGAATGGCACAAGGCAGGGGTGCCCACTATCCCCCCTCATTTTCAATCTGCTAATGGAGCCGCTCGCGGCTTCCATTAGACAGGCGCCCGAAGTACATGGTTTTACAATAGCCGGAAAAAAACACGTCATTAGCCTGTTCGCGGACGACGTTATACTAATGCTTACTAATCCGGTCACTTCCTTGGAGAGGGTCTCATGTCTGCTTCGGGATTATGGTAAAATATCATACTATAAAGTGAATGACACCAAATCCTTTATTTTGGATCTGGGCGTACAAGAAGAGGATAAACTCCATATGCAAAGTACTTACCCTTATGTGTGGACTGACCACGCAATTGATTACTTGGGAATCCATCTTACGGCCTTCCCAGAACAACTATTTCATGCCAATTATTCACCATTAATAGATAAAGTCAAAGAAGGAACAAAAGCACTGAGTAAACACATCTTATCGTGGTCAGGCAGGCTGGCCGCCTTCAAAATGCAGATATTGCCGCAAATATTATATGTGTTTAGAACAGTGCCATACCAGTGCCCAAGAAATTTTTTGGGGAATTACAGGGTATTCTATCAAGATTTATCTGGGTGGGAAAAAGAGCACGTAGCGCTTTCCATAAGATACGTAAGGCTAGGTTAGCAGGGGGCATGGGGGTTCCCTCCTTCGCGGATTATTATCTAGCGGCCATTTTGACACAGGCTAAGGGCTGGTTCCCAACCCAGCCTACCCCAATATGGGGCCCCCTTGAACAAAATCAAGTCCCAGGCCGGGACCTGGGAGCACTATTGCTGGCAAGCCCGTTCCTTAGGGACGCATATATGCCCTACGCATCACCTATAGTGGCCACCCTAGAGGCATGGAGGCATTTTACCTCGGCGAAGTTGCTTTCAACTCCGGCCGTTGAGCTCAACATTCCTATTTCCTCCTTAGCTTTGATAATACCTAATTTAAATCTGCAGAAATGGACATTGGGAGGAGTGAAATGGGTCTCTGATATTCAAGAAGGTAGCAATTTGAGACCCTTTCAGCAACTACAAACCACATTTGATCTACCAAGCTCTGAATACTTCAATTTCCTTAGAGTACAGTCATTCCTCAATAGCAAACTATATAGGCCCTACAAAATATTCTGGAAGGCAAAAGTCTTTTTCACTTCTCAGAGCAGCAAGGGGAAAGGTATAAAATTAATTTATCACTTACTTAATAACAAATCTATTTTTGAAAAAAGCAATGCCTTGCTAGCCTGGGAAAAGGATTTAGATGTTTCTTATACGGAAGTACAGTGGCTCAAGGCGTTGCAATACACTTACTCAGCTACAAAAAGTGCTAACCTCTGGGAGCTTTACCACAAGGTCACCCAGAGATGGTACCTGACCCCATCTAGACTTGCACGATTTGGCCGCGGAGCCTCCCCGCTCTGCTGGAGACAATGTACACAAGTGGGCTCACTGTTTCATATTTTATGGGAATGCGGGAAGCTGGCTAGTTTTTGGAGTAGCACCTTTTCCATCATATGCCAGGTCACAGGAATCCCGGTGCCCCTATCTCCCTCTCTGGCCATATTGCATTTAGGAATAGAGGAGCTACCTCCCCCTTTTAGGAAATTTACCATCCAACTTCTTTTAGCAGCTAAACTGGTAATACTCAGACATTGGAGATCCAATCTGAGTCCCAAAGTGGGTGATGTGGTTAGAACCCTGTCTTTACACTTTACATATGAACGTATGTTGGCCTACTCAGAAGGTAGGCACGCCACATTTATGACTCATTGGCAGGTATGGTCGGACTGGTATGACAAAAACAAAACCCTTTACCTAGAATAATGACATGTTATCCAATGGGGAGTCAGGAAAACACCTTAGGTTGGACATGATTTTGACATAAGTCCTTATCTAACTGGGAAGTGCTGGTTCCTTCTTTTTCTTTTCTTATTCGTTATCTTTGTTTTATTTTTATTTGTGTTTAAATGGTACAAGTTATTCAGTATAGAGTATGTGGCTACATGCTCAACATTAAAGTTTATCCTCCACATGCATAGAATACTCGTACACAAGTCAAGCACAACTGTACAATATTTGCACTTATTCCCAGAACATGTACAGCAGAGGTGACATAGGTCTGTTTTCATGGGTTGCAGTGTGTACCCAAGGGGGCAACCTATGGGAACAATGGACCTCAATGATACAGTGTCTGTCTGCAGGTAGATAGAATTGCATTTCCTATGTTGTACCGCAGCTTTGTTAATGTGCAGCGAAGATGTCTCCTTCTATTGTTCTACTGTTCCATTGACATCCACCTGCACTCATGTAGTTGTACAAATGCCATGCTTTCTATGCTTGTTTAAATCTTTGGAAAACAATAAAAATTATTGAAATTAGAAAAGTCAAAAATAGTGAGATATCTTGCAGAGGGATGCAGCACTCTTAAAATTGCAAAGCTTCTGAAGCGTGATTATCGAACAATCAAGCGTTTCATTCAAAATAGTCAACAGGGTCGGAAGAAGCGTGTGGATAAACCAAGGCGCAAAATAACTGCCCATGAACTGAGAAAAGTCAAGCGTGCAGCTGCCAAGATGCCACTTGCCACCAGTTTGGCCATATTTCAGAGCTGCAACATCACTGGAGTGCCCAAAAGCACAAGGTGTGCAATACTCAGAGACATGGCCAAGGTAAGAAAGGCTGAAAGACGACGACCCCTGAACAAGACACACAAGCTGAAACGTCAAGACTGGGCCAAGAAATATCTCAAGACTGATTTTTCTAAGGTTTTATGGACTGATGAAATAAGAGTGAGTCTTGATGGGCCAGATGGATGGGTTCGTGGCTGGATTGGTAAAGGGCAGAGAGCTCCAGTCCGACTCAGACGCCAGCAAGGTGGAGGTGGAGTACTGGTTTGGGCTGGTATCATCAAAGATGAGCTTGTGGGGCCTTTTCGGGTTGAGGATGGAGTTAAGCTCAACTCCCAGTCCTACTGCCAGTTTCTGGAAGACACCTTCTTCAAGCAGTGGTACAGGAAGAAGTCTGCATCCTTCAAGAAAAACATGATTTTCATGCAGGACAATGCTCCATCACACGCGTCCAAGTACTCCACAGCGTGGCTGGCAAGAAAGGGTATAAAAGAAGAAAAACTAATGACATGGCCTCCTTGTTCACCAGATCTGAACCCCATTGAGAACCTGTGGTCCATCATCAAATGTGAGATTTACAAGGAGGGAAAACAGTACACCTCTCTGAACATTGTCTGGGAGGCTGCGGTTGCTGCTGCACGCAATGTAGATGGTGAACAGATCAAAACACTAACAGAATCCATGGATGGCAGGCTGCATGAGTGTCCTTGCAAAGAAAGATGGCTATATTGGTCACTGATTTGTTTTTGTTTTTGTTTTGTTTTTGAATGTCAGAAATGTATATTTGTGAATGTTGAGATGTTATATTGGTTTCACTGGTAAAAATAAATAATTGAAATGGGTATATATTTATTTTTTGTTAAGTTGCCTAATAATTATGCACAGTAATAGTCACCTGCACACACAGATATCCCCCTAAAATAGCTAAAACTAAAAACAAACTAAAAACTACTTCCAAAAATATTCAGCTTTGATATTAATGAGTTTTTGGGGTTCATTGAGAACATGGTTGTTTAATAATAAAATTAATCCTCAAAAATACAACTTGCCTAATAATTCTGCACTCCCTGTAGTGAAAGAACACACGCGGAGGAGTTATAAACACAACACCCCTTCAACACATCCAAACATGGCACTAGCAGTACTGAGTTTAACGTCCTGTTAAAGGGGTTGTAGAGGATCATTTTTTAGGTCTTAAATAGGTTCCTTTAACCGCTTGCCGACCGCCCGCCGTCATATTACTGCGGGACGGTGGCTCGGTCTCGCGGGAGCACGTAGCTCTACGTCCTATCTTTTTCAGTCACTAGGGGGCGCGCGCGCGCGGCGCCGACGGCCCGCGTGCGCGCCCCCCCGCACGCCCCTGAGTCCCGCGCGCGTGCCCTCTCGTTCCTGTCAGCGGGGGAAACGCTGATTTTCTGTTCATACAATGTATGAACAGAAGATCAGTGATTTCCCCTAGTGAGTCCACCCCCCCATACAGTTAGAACACAAATAGGAACACACTTAACCCCTTCCCCGCCCCCTAGTGTTAACCCCTTCACTGCCAATGGCATTTTTATAGTAATCCAATGCATTTTTATAGCATTGATCGCTATAAAAATGCCAATGGTCCCAAAAGTGTCCGATGCGTCCGCCATAATATCGCAGTACCGAAAAAAAAACGCTGATCGCCGCCATTACTAGTAAAAAAAAAAATATTAATAAAAATGCCATAAAACTACCCCCTTTTTTGTAAACGCTATAAATTTTGCCCAAACCAATCAATAAACGCTAATTGCGATTTTTTTTTAATGAACAATATGTAGAAGAATACGTATCGTCCTAAACTGAGGGAAAAAATGTTTTTTTATATCTTTTTTGGGGATATTTATTATAGCAAAATGTAAAAATTATTGCATTTTTTTCAAAATAGTCGCTCTATTTTTGTTTATAGCGCAAAAAATAAAAACCGCCGAGATGATCAAATACCACCAAAAGAAAGCTCTATTTGTGGGAAAAAAAGGACGCCAATTTTGTTTGGGAGCCACGTCGCACGATCGTCATTTAAAGCGACGCAGTGCCGAATCACAAAAAGTGCTCTGGTCTTTGGACAGCAATATGGTCCGGGGCTAAAGTGGTTAAAGCTAGTGCATTGTTGCTTCACTTACAGTACCTTTTCCTTCTATTTCCATTCTAAATGTTTTTTTTCTTTGGCTGAATTTCTCATTTCCTGTTCCTCCTCAGTAAGCTGTTCTGACAGACCTTACACTGCTCGAATGATGGTGTCAAGCTTATTGAGGAGAATCAAAGAAAAATAAAATAGACAGAAAAGGTAATTGAACCAACAATGCACTAGATTTCATTAAAATATTTAAAAAATAAAAAAAGGAACCTCGACAATACCTTTAAGGCATTAGTACAGTATGAATACCCCTGGGCCTTCACAATAAATACCATAATTCTTCCTTTTAAGGGCATATTGAAGGCACCATTTTTAAGGCTATTGTGGCAGCGAAACATCAACATATGTTTGCAATATTTAAATACAATTAAAAAATATATATATATTTATATACCTATTTGCATCTCTAAGATACTCTCCGTAATAATTTTCTGATTCCATTTGTAGTTGATAAATCAGGACTTTTTTTGTTAAGCATCTTTCCTGAAACTCTTCATTTGCAACTACGCAATCAATTCCATTAGTGAGGAAAGGCACAACGACATGCAATGATTTGCAACATAAAGACTCTTCTTTAGTAGGCATAGGGCTACATTGTCCACATGAACACCACCTTGTGTGTCTCAGCCAAGTTTCTGATTCTACTTCTTCATGTTCTTCCGAAGTTTCTATCCTTTTTTTTTTACAGATTTTTTGGAAACGCTGGTGGCTCTGCAGTGCCAGGCTTTCGATATTTTTCCCTTAGTTTTTTTCTAAGATTAATTACCTCCTAAAATTTAAATAAAAAAATAAGAGAACATTAATTTCCAAAGAAAATGCTAATAAATACCAGTCAGTATTTTTGCTACTTCACCGATGGGCACTGATTAGGCATAAATGATGAGGACTCAAGGTGGCACCGATGAGGCAAGGCCAATGAGGTTGCACTTACAAGCACTCATGATGGGCACTGATAAGCGTAACTGTAGGGCAATAGTAGATGGCACAGATGTGTGTGACTGATATGCAGCACTGATGGGCATTGATAAGCAGCACTGATGGCCAATCATGGTTGTCACTATTGGGCACTAAATGGGGATACGCTACCCTCTATGTGAGGGTGGATCAGGGAGAATGCCACTCAAGTATAAACAGACAAATGGTTAGTTTATATCCGAGTGCCAATAGAGCAGGGTTGGCTGTGGTGTCCATTTGGCATAAAAGGAGCCAACGCGGATCAGTTATGCCCTTGCTCTGCTCAGTGGGCAGTCAGCAGACATATGCCATGCTTAGCAAAGCAGTTTATGTCCCATGTGAAAGGGGCCTCATTGATGTCTTGTCACACATAATAAAGCACCTTACCTTACTATGAGGATCCATGCCATTCCTTCCTGCTACTGTTTGCTGGCCACTCACCCTAGTCTCACTGCCCCCCTCACTTAACTCCAGTTCACAAAGAATAGTGAAGGATAGGTACTTCTGGGAACGCCCACGTGGAAAAGGGATTCTCTAGGAGAGAAGCGGCAACTGAATGATGTGCTGTAATTTAGAACCCTCATTCTGCCTTTCTTGTGGGAGAGGAGGAGGAGGGGCCGCAGAAGCAGCTGAAGCTCACATGGCTGTGCTGCACATTAAAAGTCTCATGTCGCCCCTCTAGACAGGTTTGTGCGATAGGCGAAACACTCATTCAATCAGTGTTACATCTGGTATCATACAAGCCTGTCTAGGGGGCTGGGACCTTCCTTCTGCATAGCCAAAGACAGCCACAGACAGCGCAGCTCTCACACACACCACGGGAGATGCCCGCTGCACAGCGTGACACATAGGAGAGAGATAGCTCTGCCTGACAAGCGCTGCAGTCAGTCGGAGCTCCAAACAGCCGCAGGACAGGCAGCCTACCGGGAATTATCCCGGTATCATGGTGGGCCAGTCCGGGCCTGGGTGTGTCATACAGCGACACACAACATCAACGATCGATGTGATGGTCACGCACACGGGGTGTGCGGTGACTGTTAACCTGCTGTATTTAATGTAAGGTACATTAAGGTTAACAAAGCCACCACACGGTCGTTAAAGTCTAAGGGCCAGATTCAGGTAGTCCAGAGCATCTTTGCTCTGGAGTAACGCTTCTCATTTGCGTTGCGCTGCAGAAATTTTAGGAGCAAGTGCTGTCATTCACGAAGCACTTGCTCCTAAAGTTGCGGCAGCGCGCATCGCAAATGAGCCGGCGGAATTCAAATTGGGCGGGTACGGGGCGTGTAGTATGCTAACTAAGCGCGATCCCGCCGCCAACGTACTGCGCATGCGTCGAGTGTCAAAACATCCCCGTGCGCATGCTCCAAAATCTGTGAATGAACGTCAATGACGTCACATTCCCATTCATGACCGTTTTACGCAAGCGACGTTTTTTTTTTTTTTCCGACGCGATGACGACGCCTATACCTAACATAGGATATTCCAACCCCATGTAGGTATAACTATGCGCCGCGTATCCCGTCCGGAAACGTCGTATCGTCATTGCGTCGCGCCGGAATTCGATCGTGAATTGCCGATTTCCGGGGACATCAGGAAAGATTTTCAAATGCTGGGAGTGAGAATGGAAAACATTGAGAACAAGCTAGATATGAAGGTCTCAAGAACCATCCAAAATTCTGATCACATACTGGTCCTTCAAGACCAATTGGACATAGCTTTATCCAAAATAGATGACCTCGAGAACAGGTCCAGGAGGGAAAACTTTCGTATTAGGGGCATCCCTGAGTCGGTCAAGGACACCGTTTCAGTAGCTCAGGACCTTCTTAAACAACTGATACCTAACATCCCTCCTAATAAATTGGAGATTGATAGGGCACATAGGTCCTTGGGGCCCCCACGAAAGGATGGCCTCCCTAGGGACATAGTTGTGAAACCCCATTTATTTTCGGTCAAAGAGGAGGTGATGAAATTAAGTCGTTCTACACCAAATCTTTTTTGCCGTGGTCATGAAATACAAGTTTTTGCTGATCTATCACCGTCGACGATGCAAAAGAGGAGATCCCTGAAACCCCTATTGACCGTCCTGCAACAACGAGAGATTAAATACAAGTGGGCCTTTCCCTTTGCTCTGAAGTTTGAGTTCAAAGACAAGCCCTACTCTTTCCGCAGCCTCCGGGAAGGAGAGCGCCTTCTGATGGAACTTCATCTCATTTCTCAGGAAGCAATGATGGACCTATCCAACTCCATTCCTGGTCCAGCTAAACGTCCTTCACCTGTGAGCCCTCTGTCCAGCACCTGGGACAAACCCAGGAACAAGAAATCCAAGGACGCCAGTCCTCCTTGATTCTTTATGACTTTGAAGTTTGGGTCTACTTTGTTCTTTCTTTCAGGAACTTCCAAGATGATTAATTCCCCCCTTTTTTTTTCTCTTTTCTTTTTTTTTTTGGCTTCGTTTCACCCCAGCCCTGTCTGGGGCCCACTGAGTCATATTTTGTCCCTTACCTTGCTCTTTTGGTCAGCTTTTATTTGCTAATGTCTGATTTATTTAAACATTCAATGTATTGCATGTTATTGGTGACATGTCCTAGTCCCCCATATCACAGTTTATCTTTAGCTTTCATTTTTTTTATTTTTGTGGCCTGTTGTCGCGGCAGATCTGCTGGGCCTCCACCTACTCCATGGTCAGAGTTTTTCTCTCTCTGTGGACCGGGTTACTACCCCCCTTTTGGGGTGTGGTGTTTTTTTGGTTTGTTGAGAGCTCTAGGATCTTCTCCCCCTGGGGTTCCTCCAGGACTCAGATAGTCCTGAGATCTTTTTTCTTTTCTCTTCTTCTTGCTCTCTTTCTCACTGTTCTCTCTTTTGCAGCCCTCCGCCGGTATTCTTTAACATGGTTCATCTCTCCGGAAGTTGTCTTCCTTCCTGTGGCTGAGTATCCTTGTGGTCCACTGGTCTTCCAGAGGGTAAGTGGCGATTTTTTGTTGATGGTTCTATTTCCTGGGCTCCATGGCTGATTCTCCTGATCCTCTGAGGGTAGCGACCCATAATGCTTAAGGTTTAAATTCACCTATTAAAAGAAGAAAAGTTCTCGATTTTATGAAATCCCGTAAAATTGATGTACTTTTTCTCCAAGAAACTAATTTCCCAGCCCGCTATAAGCCTCCATTTATCCATTCTCAATTTCCCTTGTTTTTCACCTCTAATGCTGAGGACAAAACTAGGGGGGTGGCAGTTCTCTTTTCGAAGAGATGCAGATTCTCCCTGAAGGCTGAATTTAGGGATGATGAGGGCAGGTTTCTTTTGGTCAAGGGAACAATAGATGGCCACCTATACTCATTTGTGTCATATTATGCTCCTAACTCAGGTCAATACAAATTTTTCCAGAATCTCTTTCGGATCCTTGATCCCCATATTGAAGGAACAGTTGTCTTTGGAGGGGATTCTAATGTTGCTTTTGACCGTAGTATAGACAAATCTAAACCTCTGCATGCCCAATCCGTTCGCCCAGCTAGGATCAGTTCTAAGATTGCTAAGATGATTTTTCAGCAGGGTTTGGTAGATATTTGGAGGGAATTGAATCCCTCTAAGATTGATTATACCAATTTCTCCCATGCTCATTTATCTTATGCCAGGATTGACCATCTCTTGGTCCCTAGCTCATTGATTCCCAGGATTCTCAAAGCGTACAATACAGATACAGTTTGGTTAGACCATTCTATGGTGGTTATGTCTGTCGATAGACGAATTGAGAGCTCCAATTCGCTTTTCCATTGGAGGCTTAACGAGTCTCTCCTCTCTGACCCTTCCGTTAAGGCGGAGGTGGAGGAAGCCATTTCTGAGTACTTCGCCCTTAACGATACCGAGGAGATCTCTGTGATTAGAGGTAAACTTATTCAAATTTCTTCCCGGATCAAAAAATCTAGACGTCTCGAGGTGGAGAATCTTGAGAAATCCTTTTTATCCCTTCAGAGAGCACATAAGGAAAACCCCTCCCGTGTGCCTCTTGCTTTACTAGATAAAGCGCGTTTAGATTTAAATTTAGCGTTGACGGCCTCTGCAGAAAAGAGCATCCGTTGGTCCGGGGCGAGATTTTATCATCTGAAAGACAAGGTGGGCTCGCTCCTGGCCTCTAAACTTACCCCTAGAATCAAATCTCGCATTTTCCCTAAAATTAGGTTAAAAGGGGGTCATTTGTCTTCTAATCCTGTTAGCATTATGGAAGAATTCCATAGATTCTATGAGGATTTATATAGCTCCCACAAAGGAGCAAGTTCTCTTATGCAAAATTCGTTTTTTGATAATATCCAAGTCCCCTGTCTGTCCCCAGTACATAGGGACAGGCTTGAAGATCCATTCACTGTTGAAGAGGTACTAGAAGTAGTTAAACATTTGAAGTCAAATTCTGCCCCGGGTCCGGATGGATTCTCGGTGGCTTATTACAAGACTTTTGGTGCCACAATAGCTCCTTTTCTAACAAGATTTTTTAACCATACTACTAGAGGTGCCCCCTTAGAGGAACAGCTGAATTCGGCGTTTATTACCGTCATCCCTAAACCAGATAAAGACTCATCGGAAGTGAGCAATTATAGACCAATTTCTCTGATCAATAATGATCTGAAGATTATGACCAAAGTCATAGCTAATCGTTTAGCCTCCTTCATAAGCACTTATATCCATAGAGATCAGGTGGGCTTTATCCCGAATAGGCAAGGGCCGGACCAAATTCGGAGAGCTATTGACATTGTCTCTCTGTTACAATCTGGTTGGGATGGCGGTCCTATACAGGCGAGTATGCTGCTGTCCCTCGACTTACAAAAAGCCGTCGATTCGGTTTCATGGACTTATCTGTTTTCCCTTCTAGATCGTTGGGGTTTTGGTCCCAGATTTATGGGTCTCCTTCATTCCCTCTACTCTTCCCGGTGGCCAAGATCCGCTTACAGGGTCTCTACTCTAATCCGATTCGGATAGCCAGGGGCACTCGCCAAGGATGTCCATTGTCACCGTTAATTTTTGCTATCGCTATGGAAACCTTGGCGATTGCCATACGCTCCAACCCGGATATTTCTGGGGTTAGGTGCGGTCCCAATATTCATAAATGTGGCCTTTTCGCGGACGATCTCATTCTATTCATCACCTCTCCTACCACAACTCTCCCGGTTGTATGCAAAGTTTTAGATGATTTTTACAATTTGTCTGGATTAAAGGTCAATTTTTCTAAATCTCATACTCCAACCTTCCCTAGTGGCTCAGCTAAAGGACTTGTTCAGCTTCCAATGGTCGGACACATATATTAGATACTTGGGAATAAATCTCACCCCTGCATTCGAACAACTTTACTCAGCTAACTATGCCCCGCTATTTCGGAAATTACAGGCAGACTTAAACAACTGGTCTAACACTGAACTCTCCTGGTTTGGGAGGATAAACTTAATCAAGATGACTCTTCTTCCCAGATTATTGTACTTTTTCCGGTCTCTCCCTCTCTTAGTTAGGAAAAATTAACTGAATCCCCTCCAAAGTCAAATCATCAAATTTATTTGGGGTGGCAAGGGGTATAGATTTTCCAAGCATGTTTTGTTTAGGATGAGGAAGACGGGAGGCTTGGGTTTGCCTAACCTTTTTTGGTATTATCAGGCATATTCTTCATATTTTTAGCAGTTAAGCTTACTATTGCTAAATCTTGGAAGCTCCCCACGGTTTCTCTTCGGGCCACAAAACAAAAAATCTCCTGGATTATGTCACAGGAGAGACTGACAAGTTTTCTTTTGGATACATTTCAGCGGTTTTAGGAGACTTGGGAACCCTGGATCACTTATTCGAGTTCTTGATATCATTGAAGGAATGTGTCCGGCTGTTCTTGGCGTTCTTGACAAAAGTTTAATTTTTTGGAAGCTGTCCTAGCATTGTGCAATCAAATTCCAGTATCACTATTCTAACTATACATTAATATTCAATACACTCAAGTTGCATGACAGGTGTACTTTAAATGACTAGTTGTTCAGTAGAAGCACTGGCTGGATGATAAACAAATCCTGTTACAGGGGGTGACATGCAACCAGCAACTCTCCAGCTGCAGCAGAACTTCCCAGTCCTCCCATTCCCTGCTGGCACACATTATGCTCTCTTTGGTTGTTAAGGCATGTTGAGATCTGTAGTTCTACTCAAGTTGAAGACATACTGGTTGCCCTGCATTGCTGTAGCAGAAGACTAGTTAGAAAATCTCTCATTCCTGACTATCCTCATAGTCCTCAATGTCCAGGAAACATCCTTCTGAAAGTGAACATTTAAAAGACAACTGTAGCAATGCTTTACCAATGGTTCACTTGCAATGCCTGTACAGTTCAATGCACTTCAAATGCAAACTCCAAGCAACATCTCTACACCTCTCTGTATAATGCCAGTGATTCTGGATTGTCTGTCATGTGACTCTGGTATCATGAAATACAGGTGGATGGCAGGGACAAAAACTATTTGTATTTACATCTCAGGCCGTGTACACACGGCAGAGAACCTCGACGGGCAGAACACATCGTTCCGCCCTTCGAGGTTCTCTGCCGGCCGTCGAAATCGGCGACCCGCCCGTCGGGAATGGCAACCAGCCATTCATCCAGGCGGGCCGTCGAGCAAAAAGAGAGCGTGCTCTCTATTTCTGCTCGACGGGATTCCCGACGGGCGGGGCGAGCCAGGAGCGTACACACGGCTGAGGTTCTCGCTGGAATGCAGCTTCCAGCGAGGTTCTCGCTGGTTTCCAGCGAGAACCTCGGTCATGTGTACGCCGCTTCACACTGTACTGCAGTGATCTCTGCAAAATCTAGCAGGCATTCCCAGCCAGATAAACATCAATAGCCAACAGAAAGCATAAGGCATGTGCTGTAACACGAACAGCATATAAGACAGACCACATATAACACAGACAGTATATAAACAACATTATTCTGACCATACAATTCCATATTTTGTGGCAATGTTGGGAACAAGAAGAAAAAAAGTCCCCAAGGAATAGATTCGTTTTGAAGAGGCACAGAAACAGTGTACAGCTAAACACATTTATTCTCCACACAACATGTACACTTACTTTAACGATTGCCACAGCACTCCAATGCATCAGCCGACTCAGTCAGTTCCCGGGCATAAGAACGGCCTGTGATTGGGCAGCTTCAGTAGGCACCATCACAGTCCCCCATTGGCTCAATCCCCACTGTGTTCTGCCTGCCATCCAACCCAGAGCAACTCTTCATCTTGTCCACGCCCCATCCTAGACACTGCCCCCCATTGGCTCAATCCCCACCACATGTTCCGCCTGTCATCCAACCCGGAGCAACCCTTCATCTTGTCCACGCCCACCCTAGACACATCATCCCTGGCTCCAGAGACTTATGGGAGATGTAGTTCTAAGTGAAGGGGAGCTGTGGATGCGATATACCTTAGTATACAGGATTTTCTCACGTGCCCACAGAGATGGCTCGGCGTGCCGGCTGTGGCACGCGTGCCACAGGTTCGCCATCACTGGTCTAGTCTCTGGTCTTCTTTCTTCTGCTAGCAATTGTAAAACAGCAATTGTAATCCAAAGGGCTCTCTGATTAATAGGTAATGTAGAACACCACAGAACCGTAGTTTAAACTGTGAAAGTATATGTGCACTCCTTCCTAAAAGCACACCTCCAGCAGCAGTCACAACACAATCAATTCAGGCTTGAGGCCTATGTGACTCTATTGCACTGAACTGTCTCGTGGGACTACAGGTCCCAGTAACACTATGCAGGCAGTCTAGGTGTGTGACAAAACAGTACAAAGCTCTGGGCATGAGCCCTCTCACCACACAATATTCAGGCAGATGGATGTCTCAGCTCCACGGGATCTCAATCGGTATTCAGCAATCACACGGTCACATCGTTCTCTTCCACAGACAATCAGAAGTCCTCTGTTACCTCCCCGAAGGACCGCTGGGTTACACACACTGCTGTTCTGCTTCAAAAACGATTGGGAGTTCTCTGTTACCTCCCCAAAGTTAACTGATTTGTCTCAGCAACAAAGTAGGCTAGAGCTCTGTGAAAAACAGTCACACACAGAGCTCTCTTAGCAAGCCATGTGCCTCCAGGTCAAGAGACCTAAGATGGCTACCACAAGGCTTTTTATAACCTTCCCCACATGTACTTCCGCCCCCTTGCCAAGAGTTCATTGGAGGCCGTTTGCATAATCCCTCCTCATGTTCTTGAAGACAAAAATTAATTATGTGCATCTCTCATTTTTGGCCAGTAGATGGTGCCAAATACCAATCTAACACAATCCTGAAATATAAGATTTAGAGGCAAAAACACCCCCGCTACATATAGAATGCATAAAGGTGTAAAAACTGTTCATTGACAATTCCCTTAATTTGCTATTGACCATGCTTGAAGTGACTAAAAATCAATAAAAAAAATGTGTATAATATTAGAATTTTATTATATATTAGGTTTAAATCTTTACCTCATCGATTTCACTCTGAAGAGTTGATGCTGAACTCTCCTCTTCTTCGCTCAGATTTACGCTCCCAACAGTGTCCTTTTTAAAAAAAAAGAAAATGCATGACAACCGCAATGTTCGCCAGGTAACCGCTATCGGCTGTTACACAGACAAGAATGTGCAGCTCTGGGTTTAAACACAGTGCTCCATGTCCTGTCAAGGAGAGGAGACCGATGGTGTGTCCTTTGTACGTAGGGACACCAATCCGTCACCTACCCAGTCAGTCCCCTCACCCCACAGTTATAATAACTGCTTTTTTAACCCCTTATTCGCCCCCTAATCTTAACACGTTCCCTGGCAGTCAGATTTAGACAATAATCGGTGCATATTCATAGCACTGATTGCTGTATAAATTTGAATGGAAACATAAATCTTTCAAAAGTGTTCGAAGTATCCACCGCAATATGGCCGATCACCGCCATTACTATAAAAAATATATAAAATCAAAAAATTTGTAATTATATCAACTATTTTGAAGGCATGAGAACTTTTGCGCAAACAAATCACTATATGCTTTTTGCAATTTTTTTCCAATTTTTTTTTTTTTTTAAATAAAACGTATAGTCCTAAATTAAGAAAAAAAATGGATATACATTCCTATATTTATAATAGGAAAAATGTATTAATATTGGTTTAAAGGAACACTAAAGTCAGTTTTTTTTCTAAATAACAAACATGTTATACTTACCTCCCACTGTGCAGCTCATTTTGCAAAGAGTGTCCCCGAACTCTGTCTTCTGGGGTCCCTCGGGGGCTGTCTCGGCTCCTCCTCGCAAAAGCTTTCTACCATCATGCGAGCGAGCTTGCATGGTTGAAAGCCATAGCCACCGACTGTATCACTCGTCCCCGCCCCCCGTGTAATCCGCTGTGGTTGACAGCAGCGCCAGCCAATGGCTGCGCTGCTATCAATCCACCCAGCCTAGCCAATCAACCGCCAGGCTGGGAAATGAACAGGATGACGTGGACGCGCCCGGGAATTTTGAACGGTCAGGTAAGTAAAACGGGGGCTCGGTGGGGGGGTGGTACTGTTTTTTTACCTTAAAGGGGTTGTAAAGGTAAAAGTTTTAGGATGCATTAAGGTAAAAACACATCTGCCAGCCCCCCCCCCCACCGAGCCCGTTTTACTAACCTGACCGCTCGAAATTCCCTGGCGTGTCCACGTCATCCTCTTCGGTTCCCAGCCTGGCCGTTAATTGGCTAGGCTGGGCGGATTGATAGCAGTGCAGCCATTGGCTGGCGCTGCTGTCAATCACAGCGGATGACGCGGCGCGCCAGGGGCGGGGCCGAGTGATACAGTCGGCGGCTCTGTGTCACGGGAGCGCGCTCGCAAAAGCTTTCTACCGTGTGAGCGCCCTTGCATGAAGATGGAAAGCTTTTGCAAGGAGGAGCCCAGACAGCCGCCGAGGGACCCCAGAAGACAGCTTTCCGGGACACTGCGTGCAAAACGAGCTGCACAGTGGAGGTAAGTATCACATGTTTGTTATTTTAAGAAGAAAAAAATCTGACTTTAGTTTTGCTTTAATGCATAGGACTTTTACCTTTACAATCCCTTTAATTTGGTTTAAAGCAAAAAATAAATAAAAACGATATCAAATAGCAACAACAGAAAGGTGCATTTCTGTGAAAAAAAGGGTGTCAATTTTAATTGGGAGCAACGTCTCATGACCGTGCAATTGTAATTTAAATTGACGCACTAACGAAAGCTTAAAGGGGTTGTAAAGACAAAAATATTTTCCTCTTAAATTAAAGTCTGACAGTAGCTGATAAAGTAAAAAGTAATGTTTTGCATTATAACTAGTTTGATACCTGATGAAATCGAGCCGTTTTATTCACCTCCGTCACTCCTGAATTGTTGTTCTCACTGACTTCCTGGTTTGCGGTGCGCATTCATTCTTGCTTCATCATAGCCTACATTCATCATAGCCATAACTACAGTTCCAATTAGGCTTAGTCTCCATGCATGTGAGGGATAAGAGAGCATCTTCACACAGGGCTGTAGTCATAGGGAGGGGGTGAGCACATTCTGCTTTCCACCATGCAGGTGCTGGTGGAAAGCAAGAAGAGGAGAGACAGGAAATGGCATTTTCAAACCTGGATTACTGTATTTTGGAGGTCAAAAGGAAAAACGAGGTAAGTGATATTTAAATGCTTTAGCTTACAGCAATCAATTGATCTAATAAAAAACGAACCTTTAGTGTTCCTTTAAAGCCGAGGTTCACCCTAATAAACATCTATATACCATTACATCCAGCATACTGCTGACATCTACAATATGCTAGTATTTTAATTTTTTTTCCTCTGTACATACGGTCTTATAGTTCTTTTCACCCGGCCTCCGGGTTCCCACTCCCACGGGGAGTAGGCGTTCCTATGAAGAGGCGTAGATGATTGACGTGCGGGTAAGGCGTGTCACGCATTCTGAAACTAGTCCTGCACGCGTGCCCAGCGGGCGCGATCGCCGCCGGGCACGCGCACTCGTTCGTTACAGAGCGGGGAACGGGAGGTATGTGTGCGGGGGAAACGCTGATTTTCTGTTCATACAATGTATGAACAGAAGATCAGTGATTTCCCCTAGTGAGTCCACCCCCCCATACAGTTAGAACACAAATAGGAACACATTTAACCCCTTCCCCGCCCCCTAGTGCTAACCCCTTCACTGCCAATGGCATTTTTATAGTAATCCAATGCATTTTTATAGCACTGATCGCTATAAAAATGCCAATGGTCCCAAAAATGTGTCAAAAGTGTCTGATGTGTCCGTCATAATAACGCAGTACCGAAAAAAAAACGCTGATCGCCGCCATTACTAGTAAAAAGAAAATATTAATAAAAATGCCATAAAACTACCCCCTTTTTTGTAAACACTATAAGTTTTGCGCAAACCAATCAATAAACGCTAATTTTTTTTAACGAAAAATATGTAGAAGAATACGTATCGCCCAAACTGAGGAAAAAAATTGTTTTTTTATATCTTTTTTGGGGATATTTATTATAGCAAAATTTAAAAAATATTGCATTTTTTTCAAAATAGTCGCTCTATTTTTGTTTATAGCGCAAAAAATAAAAACCGCAGAGATGATCAAATACCACCAAAAGAAAGCTCTATTTGTGGGAAAAAAAGGACGGCAATTTTGTTTGGGAGCCACGTCGCACAATTGTCAGTTAAAGCGACGCAGTGCCGAATCACAAAAAGTGCTCTGGCCTTTGGACAGCAATATGGGGCCAGATTCAGAGAGCCCTTACTCCTGTCTAACTGGTGTTAGACTGGAGTAATTTCAAATTACGCGCGTTTTTTCACTACTCCGAAACCTCAAACCATGAAAATACGGCTGCGGGCTTCAATTTGACTGGCTTACGTGTTCGTACGCCTTCCGATCTACGCTGCAATAAAATTGCGGCCACTGGGTGGACTTCCCGTCGTTTTCTGCGTCGGGTATGCCAATGAGATTTTGCCGGCGATACCCAAAATTACGATCTTCAATCGCAATCTCTTACAGCATCTTTAGTCATCTTTTTGCTGCGTAAAACTATACCAGCTTTTAGATTGTCTAATATTCGACAGCCCATGTTAAAGTATGGCCGTCGTTCCCGCGTCGAATTTCAACGTTTTCCGACGTCTTTTATTATTTTTTACGTAAGTCATCCAGGAATAGGAATGTCCGTAAACGAGGCTACTCAAACAAAAAATCACGTAACAACGTGATTTCGCGCAATGCACGGCGGGAAATTTCTGAACGGAGCATGCGCAGTTCGATCACCGCGGAGACACGCCTAATTTAAATGCTTCACGCCCCCTAATCACGTATTTCGATTACGCGGCGAGAAATAGACTACGCCGCCGTATTGTACAGGCAAAAATCTACCAGAATTTGTTGTAGAGCCTGGTAAAATACGGCAGCGTAGAGTATCTCGAATACGCTGCGCAAATGTACGTGTACCTGAATCTGGCCCATGGTCCGGGGCTAAAGTGGTTAAACAGGTATATTTAAAACTTTTATATAAAACCTACCTCAGAGCTTGAGCTAAATGAAAATTCTTCTTCCAAATGAGAAGTTTCATCATCATTAACACTTGGAGAATCCTGTGAAATGTATTACATTATCAATATTTATTAACATAATTATATACATGTCACAGGTACAAATTATTTAATAATGATAATAATAAATATATATATATATATATATATATATATATATATATATATATGTATATATGTGTGTTTATGTGTATATATCCATACATACATGGGACAGCAAGCAGGAACAATACCCCATAAATAAATATATAAATAAATACATGCATAACTAAATAATATAAATAAATTAAATAAATAAACAGCACTTTGTCTTGGAGTTTAAACGGTCGCGGCTGCTTTATTATTGGTTTTAAATATTATATTCACTCAATAATAAGACAATAAATTAAATACAACTGAACCACCATGGCTCAGTCTGTATAAAACATTTTTTATTAAAAAATAAAGCATCCACAAGACAGGTGACTTTACATCCACTTGTCACCAAAACCCACAACCGCGGCCAAATCAATACAAGAGCTTAAATCAGTATTGAAAATGTCCAGACCTATGTCGGACAAGTGAACTCCATCCTCCCTAAACAGCCCTGGAATAAATCCCTCCAACTCAGTGTGCCTAAAGCAGAGTATACCCAGAGGAAATGCAGCTTCGCCACTGCCCTGTTTATACGCCGCCTAATTTTTTCCAAAGGGTGCAGAGGAGAGAAAGATAGCCAACTTTAACCACTTAAGGACCGCCTACTGCACATTTACGTCGGCAGAATGGCACGGCTGGGCACATCAACGTATATATACGTTGATTTTAGTACCCAGCCGTGGGTCACGGGCACGCACCCGCGACCCGGTCCGAAGCTCCGGGACCGCGGGATTCGCGGACCCGATCGCCGCTGCAGTGCGGCGATCCGTCCCTGGAGCGGAAGAACAGGGAGAGCCGTGTGTACATACAGCTTCCCCGTGCTTCTCTGTGGCCGTAGCATCGATCGCGTCATCCCTGTAATAGGGGGGACGCGATCGATGACGTCACACCTACAGCCACACCCCCCTACAGTTGTAAACAAAACACATCGGCACACATCCCCTACAGCGCCACCTGTGGTTAACTCCCAAACTGCAACTGTCATTTCCACAGTAAACCACATGCAAACAATGCAAATTTAAATGCATTTTTTGCTGTGAAAATGACAATTGTCCCAAAAATGTGTCAAAATTGTCCGAAGTGTCCGCCATATTGTCGCAGTCATGAAAAAAAAAAAAATCGCTGATCGCCGCTATTAGTAGTAAAAAAAAAAAAATTAATAAAAATGCAATAAAACTATTCCTTATTTTGTAAACGCTATAAATTTTGCGAAAACCAACCGATAAACACTTATTGCGATTTTTTTTTTACCAAAAATAGGTAGAAGAATACGTATCGGCCTAAACTGAGGAAAAAAAAATGTTTTTTTTTATATATTTTTGGGGGATTTTTATTATAGCAAAAAGTAAAAAATATTGCATTTTTTTTAAAATTGTCCCTCTATTTTTGTTTATAGCGCAAAAAATAAAAACCGCAGAGGTGATCAAATACCACCAAAAGAAAGCTCTATTTGTGGAGAAAAAAAAATTTTGTTTGGGAGCCACGTCGCACGACCGCGCAATTGTCAGTTAAAGCGACGCAGTGCCGAATCGCAAAAAGGGGCAAGGTCCTTTACCTGCATTTTGGTCCAGGTCTTAAGTGGTTAATCTCTGCACCACTTACGAAAAAACAAATACAGTGTGTGGAAAAGATAGCTGCAGCCTATGAAGATCATCCCTTATTTTAAAAATAATGTCCAGCGTCTTTTGTTTTCCAATGCTGTTTCCCCCCAGATGTACTATAAACACATCTGGTGGGGAAAACTGCTGAAGAAGCCTACTCACTTCTCAAACTAAACCTGACCATAACATCCCTTTCCTACCAAACCAAAAAAACTTTAAACCGTCGTGGATCCAAACCCAAATTGCTGGAGTAGATTCTTTCATCTGCTCTCTGATGCGCCCAGAATATAAAAGAATGTCCAACAATCCAAATTGTTCTGAGTGGACCTAAAATGAATCAAAAACATTGATTAGGTCGAATATATAATAAATAAGCATCCGATTTCCACCTACAGACTTTTTTTATCATTGCATCGTTCAAACCCAACCTAGCTGCTTCCGTAGCTGCCCCAATCCTAAAAGAATGAGAGGACAATACCCCTGTATCCATATCGATAGCCTTTAAACATTTGTGAAAAACACTGTTAAATTGAAAAGTGGTTAATGGACGACCGGATTCATGAAGAAAGAAATTATTTGAAAAGCCAGGTCTGACACTGGCATATTGACTTAATAATGTAACAGGGCATAAAGGGGAACCGAAGCATGCTGATAAATTAATCCAAACACCCTTTCCCATCTGGTCAGTTTTCGAGCGCCTAAGAAATAACCGAATTGTCCCGTCTGAAATGAATACGTCCGATAGCTGAATGATGTTCAATTCAGACATCCTAAGTGCTGCAAAAAACATCAATGAAAAGACTGCTCTAAAAAGTAACGCCTCAAAATGAGAAAAACAAACCTGACCCGTTATGAAACACAATTGTTCCAAAAGCGATGTAGTAATAGGCAACAGACGATCTTTATTAAAATTACGCCTCTTGTAACCCTTTAAACGATTGTCGAACTGAAAAGAAAATCAAACAAGGTGGAAAATTGTTGAGTTTAAAAAAGAAAGACACACCAGCCAACGTTTTGTTAACATATGACCAGGACCAGGAAAAAAAAAAAAAGGAATTTCAGAAACAATAATATTAAAATATTCCGAGAATGCGAACACTGAAAAGGAATATATAGTAAACCCAACAGAGGAGAAAAAAAAAAACATGGCTAGATAAGCAGCAAGAATACAAAATAGAGCTGACAAAGAAATCAGAAAACAAGAGATAAACAAGAGATAAGCAGCATATGGGGAGGGGAGGGGGGTAGGAAGAATGTTGGCCCACTTAAGAACAAATTCCACTCCTTCTGCTGTTCCGGCTATTAAAAGTAGCAATGGTAATATATCCACAAATGTGGCAGAGATAACGAACACATTTAGAGAATACTACAAAAAACTATATAAATCCCAAAGAACAGCGGGAGGAGAGGAATTGCAACGCTTTTTTAGAAATCTAGAACTACCGTCCCTCACAGGAACGGAGATGGAACAAATGGAGAAATCAATAACATTAGAAAAAGTCCAGATAGCAGTCAGAGAAATGGGCAATCAGAAGTCCCGGGGCCGATGGACTACCAGCAGAGACATACAGATATTATGGGAAAGTGTTGCTCCCAGAACTTTTGAAAGTATTTAATGAGGCCATGGTAGAGGGTAAGTTGCCCACCCCAATGACAGAGGCCACGATAATAGTACTGCACAAGGAGGGGAAGGACCCACTGGAAGCATCATCATACCGCCCCATCTCCCTCCTATGTGCAGACGCTAAAATCCTGGCCAAAATCATGGCCAGCAGGTTAAATAAAATAATCTCAAGACTCATACATCAGGATCAAACAGGATTCATCCCAGGTAGATCAACCAGTATAAACATTAGGAGGGTATTCCTTAACCTACAAATCCCGACAGAAAACACACGGCAATAGGGCAGTCATGGCTTTAGACGTGGTCAAAGCCTTTGACAGCTTAGAATGGGAATACATTTGGTATGCCCTAGAGGCCTATGGTTTTGGCCCCACCTTTATTAGATGGATTAAAATACCGTATAATGACCCTAACGCAAAAATTAGAGTCAATAATGAATATTCAGGAAAGGTTAAGTTATTCCTAGGGGACACTGGTCACTCCATTAGAAGGGTAATGACTATCTTCAGAGAGTTCAGCAATATATCTGGCCTGGTGATAAATTGGGAGAAATCAGCTTTGATGCCGATAGACCCAATGAGGAACCGGATCCAGGAGGAGATCCCACAGTTGGACACAGTGGGGAAAATGCAGTATTTGGGTATAACAATTACACCAGATCTCAATAAATACATAGAGAATAATTTGGAACCATTGATGCTCAAATTCAAAAAGAAAATAGGAATCTGGCGGAATCTGGCGGCATGTCCCATTATCGGTGGCTGGGAGGTGCAACCTGATTAAAATGGTATGGATGCCACAATTACTCTATGTATTACATAACACACCTATATGGATACACAAAAAATGGTTTAAGAAGATAGACGCCTGTTTAGGCAATTAATATGGAAAGGAGGACTCGCTAGAATAGGACTGCAGACTCTACAGCTGTCAACGAGAGAGGGGGGAATGGCAGTACCCCATCCGCGTTGCTACTTTTTGGCCGCACAGCTGCAGCACATAGGAGTTAAAAATTGAACCAGGAGAGGATATGAATGGAAGTTTAATGATCCATGGGGCCCCCCATGAAACAATCATGGAGGTGATGGAGGCCAACTCATTTATCAACCTGACCCCTACGGTCAAGATGATAACTAAAGTGTGGAAAGCCATAACGATAGAGGGAGGACAGGTGGGAGTGACAGAGTACGCGCCATTATGGAATAACAGGAACCTTCAAGAGCTCGAAACAGTGGGAGCGATCAAAGAATGGGCAGTAAAAGGGATAACAAGACTGGCTCAGTTATATGAGGGTAGGACCTTAAAAACATTCGCCTCCCTGAGAGAGGAATACGAAATTCCCAATTGCACGTTTTATAGGTATCTTCAAGTTAGGCATGCATTAAATACTCAGTTTAATGGAGTAGGACCAACTGGATAAAGGCACGAATATCTCAAAGAATGAGAGGAGGGATAAAGAAGAAAGGGTTTATTTCCGTAATCTACCCATGTATATGTGAGGAGAACATAGAGGGATTAATGTAGCTTAAAAGTAAAAAGAAATGGGAGGAAGACCTGGGAATTATAACAGAAGACCAATGGAAGACGGTGCTGGAGAGAGGGCAAATGGTCACAGTTTCACCAGCCCAAAAGATATCCTTTTTAAAGAGGATACACATGGCATACTATACCCCAAAAAAACGATTCAGTTTTGGTTGGAGAACAGACGCAGGGTGTCCCAGATGCCAGGACACGGGGGACTTATTACATATGTTATGGAGATGCCCTAAATTATTCAGGTATTGGCTAGAGATCATTAGAATTATTAACAAAACATATGGGACTAGGTTGGAGATGGACCCTAGAACGTGCATATTGGGAATATGGGAAGAAAGGGGAGGGCTGGCGAGTACGACAAAAGCTGTAGCAAGGTGCCTATTCTAGGCAAGAAAATTAATTGCCCAAAGATGGCAAGCAGTAAACCCCCCATCAATAGAGTGGACTAATAGTGTGACAGAAACAATATGGAAGGAGAAAAACTGTCTATATTAAAAGGGGAAACATCAAGGAATTCGATAAAATATGGAAACCGTGGTTACTTGAAATAGGATATCTGGTATGAAAGGCCAAGGAGCTAACAGGAAATTCAGGATGGGAGGGATGAGGGGGGGGGGGGGGGGGGGGGGTAGGGAGAGAAGGGGAAAATGAGCAGTCAACAGGGGTTAAATCCAAGATTATGGTATGCGGGGAATGAAAAATGTTTTGTATAAATAACATTTTGTATGTAATCTGTTTTTATATGAAAGATAATGAAATAAAGAGAATTAAAAAAAATATATATATATTCCGAGAATGCACCAGCCGGCTCTCGAATGGAATTCAGAAAGGATAGCCACATCAACCAAGCTGATCAGTATCCAACCCAGGTTGATGGAGCAACAGACTTCACTATGAAATCAGCCATGGGTCCTATACCAGATCCCATAAATGAGGCGGACAACTCAATCCCGTCGGTTCTGCGTCTGGAAACAGACGATTTAGAAGTTAAACAATTAAGCGTGGGGAAATGACGGAGTGAGCGTGTGACGTGTGTGGGCGGGCTCTGCTACTACTGCGATGTTCCACGTGTGAACCATCAATCTCTCCTTCACCCGGCTGACAGCTCCCTATCTTCCGTCTTGGATACGGCTTGAGACCGGTCAGAGCGAGCAGCGATCAGGAGCTGGGCTCTGGCATCTTTAAGCCCCTCTCCCTACTCCCTTTTTGGTGGCAGACCGCACACTCACAGACCGGCATATCTGTAAGCTGTGGATGTGAGCTGACTTCAGGCTCCGGAGGATCGTTGGAGTGAGGCAGGACATCTGAGCTCGGTTTTTGGAACAGAGCCTTGGCATCCCCAGCATCCCTGCAGGTGTGACTTCTCCCCCCCCCCCTGCTGACTTCCTGTGGATCTCCTGGACATTCTTCCAGCAAATGATAATATAAGTCGGACAGCTTTTAGCACGGACAATAGGCTGGACGGTTTCCCCCCTGCTCTCCCCTCTTTTCAAGGACGGACTGCGATGTGTAAGGGAGAGAGGGCTCTAACTTCATGACTTCATCTAACTTCCAGCGAGAGAGGCTGAGCTACACGCCGGGTTCTGAGTACAACACGGGAGCAGGCTTTCACCTGACTGAGCCGACGAATCATTTTAAACCGCCTTCCACAACTCCCGGCTGGGACTCACCGACAGCACTGCTAGAGTTCATTGGAAACGGTAGGCTGTAAACGTTTCCCTTTTTTTTTTTAGAAGAAGTAGCATAGAGGAGAAGAAGATAGGGGGGGGATGTCAATATAATTAAGGCAGGGTAAAGTGAAGAGGCTGTTGTCTTCCTCCCTATATGTGTATGGACTTTTTTTTTCTCTTCTTATAACCTGGGGAAAATTTGAAATCTTGATCCCTAAGTAAGGTTTTTGAAGCGTGGAATTTGTGTGGAAAGTGCTGTATAAAGGACACTTTAGATAAAAAATAAACGGTAACGGTAAATTTACTATAAGTGAACTGCTATGAGGTTAAATGGCACCAAGTAAAACACGAGTAAAAAACACATGTACCAGTAGTGACCCCTTGTTCCTCCCCCCAAGCAGCAAAAAACAGTTAAAGCAACAAGGGCTATAGGAAAATCTGCACAGCCCGTGCAATCCCCTCAGAACTCCCCAGCAAAAAGGATATCAGAAGGGACTCAAACCGGGAGAGAAGGGGAGATGGACTGTAGAGATTTGTGGTTTAGAAAAGAAAGTGGACTTTATAGGCACTAATCATAAACGTAATATAAGTGTTTTATTGATACAATACCAAAAGGATTCTGGCATTGCACTCAAAATTACAGTATAAAGTTAATACATTTAAAAAGACATATATCATTGATCACACAATAAGAATAGTGAACAAAGAAAATAAATAGTCGTTGTAAAGGAATGATCCGGTGTAGAAATCAATACAGATTGATAACTACTGTAGATATAGATATACATAAACATAAACTCTACATGTTTCGCATTTGTTGCTTCGTCAGGAGTTATGATTTTTCTAGAGAGAAAGGAAGGGACCGTCATTAGTATACAGACATACATTTATATAAAATACACAGACATTCGTGCTTAACATTAAATTATATCCTTTGTGCGTCAAAGCGCTATAGAGAGGATGCATAAAAGACCGAAGTTGCCATGGTGTCATAGAGGGGAGGGCGTACCCATAGGGGTCCATAAGGGAGGGCATGCAGGGATACACCAGGAAAAAAGAGTTGTTAGGAAAGGATACCCCTATGTATAATAGTTTTTTTGTGGGAACATTTAGGATAATATGTTCGCACATTATAACCAATGTGGAATGGTAATATTTAGGTGAGCTATGTTAGGGGTGGAAGTAGATAAAGTGAATGCCCAGCAGAGATATATAAAGGCAGGATAATCCATGTGTGATGAACACTGAGTGTGATAGTAGAGTACTTATATCGAATGGCTGCCTACCGTTCCCGCTGTTGGGTATCATAGAAAGGATTTTTGACAGTATGGATGAATATTGTCTGGAACTTGGGAGATTCCAGATGATTGAAAAACGATCCAAATAAAGCTAAAGCGGTGTGGCTTATTCTGGTGAGGAAAAAATATATATACAATATGACAAAAAATAGGAAAATGTATAATGGTATAGAACAACAGATTTTCTGTTATTCAGGTATGGGTATGAAAGAAAGAAAAAAGAAAAACAAAAACAAATATTTTTGTTCGGAATACATACCCAGTCACAATATAGAATTATTTTGTTTATATTCAACCAACCGTATATTAGTGCACTTTGTTTATTTGTACTACTAATGTTGCACTATCAACTGTCTTACTATATTAACTGATGTTTAGGACCTGTTGCCTTGGTGCCCTTTGGGGACTGTTGCGGTATCCTGTGGGGATCCTTTGTTAGGACATGCACGGCCAGATAACCGCATCACAACTTGTTTGTGCTGTGGAAATCTAGGATGTGATGGTGGCTTTGTCTGTGTGTTCTTGCGGCTTTGGTTTATGCCTTAGCTTCTTGCCACGGACCTTGACACGCCCCGCCGACTCTCATTGGTGGAGCGTGTGCCTCCATCCCTCCTTCCTATGACGTTCCTTCCCTAGGCTCACGCCAATGCTGGATTACTTCCCTATGCGCGCTGGTGTTACCATCGCAACGGGCCATGTTTGTGAGACACGCCCCACCCCACTCTATTGGTGGAGCGCCTCCATGCCTCCTCCCCTCAATGTTTAACTTCACACCCACCCCATTGGTGCAGCGTCGATTGACGCTGCCAAGCCTGCTGCTTAGGGATTGGATAGTCAGGACCTGGCCGGGTCACATGATGCGGAAGTCTCAACCGCACATGTGACCGGGATACACATTTATAAGGGGTGGATAAAACTAGCTATAGAGTCTGCCATTTCTAAGCAGGGAATTCAACCAAACGGCCTGAGTGGTGAGTAAAAATGATGTTTTAGAAACTGAATGTTACACTCTGCCTACCTGCAGGCTTCTATAGCATCTCTTCAAGTAGGTGGCTTATTTAAAGCATCATCTGTTATACTATATCTCTCTGTTTAGACACACTCCTGAATACACCGCAGCCTTCTACTATTGTTGGTCTACCTACTAATTGTAATTCAGGCTTCAACACTAGGGGATCACCCCCTCTTTGTTATTGATTTAGCTGCTCAAGCATAATAACCAAAGCAGTTGTTCAGCCCTCTCCACCAACATTCTGCGGTGCACATATTTGGGTATGTATTCCGAACAAAAATATTTGTTTTTCTTTTTTCTTTTTTTCTTTCTTTCATACCCATACCTGAATAACAGAAAATCTGTTGTTCTATACCATTATACATTTTCCTATTTTTTGTCATATTGTATATATATTTTTTCCTCACCAGAATAAGCCACACCGCTTTAGCTTTATTTGGATCGTTTTTCAATCATCTGGAATCTCCCAAGTTCCAGACAATATTCATCCATACTGTCAAAAACCCTTTCTATGATACCCAACAGCGGGAACGGTAGGCAGCCATTCGATATAAGTACTCTACTATCACACTCAGTGTTCATCACACATGGATTATCCTGCCTTTATATATCTCTGCTGGGCATTCACTTTATCTACTTCCACCCCTAACATAGCTCACCTAAATATTACCATTCCACATTGGTTATAATGTGCGAACATATTATCCTAAATGTTCCCACAAAAAAACTATTATACATAGGGGTATCCTTTCCTAACAACTCTTTTTTCCTGGTGTATCCCTGCATGCCCTCCCTTATGGACCCCTATGGGTACGCCCTCCCCTCTATGACACCATGGCAACTTCGGTCTTTTATGCATCCTCTCTATAGCGCTTTGACGCACAAAGGATATAATTTAATGTTAAGCACGAATGTCTGTGTATTTTATATAAATGTATGTCTGTATACTAATGACGGTCCCTTCCTTTCTCTCTAGAAAAATCATAACTCCTGACGAAGCAACAAATGCGAAACATGTAGAGTTTATGTTTATGTATATCTATATCTACAGTAGTTATCAATCTGTATTGATTTCTACACCGGATCATTCCTTTACAACGACTATTTATTTTCTTTGTTCACTATTCTTATTGTGTGATCAATGATATATGTCTTTTTAAATGTATTTTTATAACTTTATACTGTAATTTTGAGTGCAATGCCAGAATCCTTTTGGTATTGTATCAATAAAACACTTATATTACGTTTATGATTAGTGCCTATAAAGTCCACTTTCTTTTCTAAACCACAAATCTCTCTAGTTACTCTAGGACGCGGCACTGTAATACTTCAGGTCACCCATAGTCCATCCTATGGTCTGTGCACCTTGAACCCCGTTTTCAACGAGATGGACTGTAGTGCCTCCGGGAAGATACTGGAGGCTATCAAGGTAAGCAGCGATGTGCTGTTAAATAAAATTGATGCCCTGGCAGTAGATGTATGCTCAATAAAACGCGAGTTTGATAAAATACAAAAAAAACGGCAGAAATAGAAACCCACATCTCCAAAGTGGAAGAGGAATTAAAGGATAGCAAAGGCTGGCATGTATTGAAAAAACAAATCAAAGAACTACAGGACAGAGCCATAGATACAGAAGGCCGCCTGAAGAGAAACAATGTACGCATCTTGGGCCTACCAGAGCGAGCGGAGGGAGATAATCCAGTCAAATTTGCAGAAAAACTATTAACTGAAATACTGAAACTGACAGAAGCAACTGCAATGTTTGTGGTAGAACGAGCACATAGAATCTCGTTTTTCCTCCCCAAACCGGGAGCAACCCCCCCCGTCCTTTTTTGGTGCGTCTATTGAATTACAGAGACCGAGATCAAATCCTCTCAACGGCAAGAGTAAGGGCAGACATCCAGTATGAGAACACTAAGCTACTATTTTTTCCTGACTACCCGATGGAAATCCAGCAGCAAAGAAGAGAGTATACAGAGATCCGTAGAAGATTGAGAGAGAAAGGGTTAAAATATAGTCTATTATATCCCAGTAAACTACGAGTTACGGATGGGACACGTGTCCTTTTCTTGATGAGTGTTTTTTTTAATGTGACCTTATTTCTATTTTTTTCCGTTTTTTTCTTTTTTTGGGTATAGAATAGAGAATATCCCTCAGGAGAGGGGGAGTTGATGGTCTGTTCATTGGTATGGATCTAATATCTGGGACTTCCTCCCTCCCCCCCTTTTTTTTTCTCCCCTTTTTTGGGAGATGGAGGGGGGGAGGGTTAAGGTATAAATTGAGCTATGCGGGGAAATTGTATAATGTTCACTATATTTATCTAGGGGAAAAGGAAATATGCATTTTTTTTTTGAATGAGTGATTAAGCATGAGTATGAATTGGAATATAAGTTATGGTTGATTAATAGTAATTAATAATAGCTAATTAACCACTTGTCCTCTGCCCACCGTCAAATGACGGCGGGCGGAGGACTCCATTATCCTGACATCACGTCATATGACGTGATGTCCTTTTAAAACCGCGGGCTGGGATCCCAGTGCGAGTGTCCGGCGGCAACGATCGCCGCCGGGCACACGCGATTGCCCAGTAACTGAGCGGGGACGTGGAGCTCTGTATGTAAACACAGAGCTCCACGTCCTGTCAGGGAGAGAGGAGACTGTTGCTGTGTCCCTTGTACATAGGGACACAATCGGTCACCTCCCCCAGTCACCCCCCTCCCCCAACAGTTAGAACACTCAATGGACACACATTTAACCCCTTCCCCGCCCCCTAGTGGTTAACCCCTTGACTGCCAGTCACATTTATACAGTAATCAATGCATATTTATAGCATTGTTCACTGTATAAATGTAAATGGTCCCAAAAATGTCAGAAAAGTGTCCGAAGTGTCCGCCATAATGTCGCAGTCCCAATAAAAAAATTGCGGATCACCGCCATTAATAGTAAAAAAAAAAAAAAAAAAAAATGCCATAAACGATCCCCTATTTTGTAAACACTATACATTTTGCGCAAACCAATCGATAAACGCTTATTGCATTTTTTTTTTTACCAAAAATATGTAGAAGAATACGCATCGGCCTAAACTGAGGAAAAAAATATTTTTTTTATATATTTTTTGGGTTATTTATTATAGCAAAAAGTCAAAAATATTGCATTTTTTTTTAATTGACGCTCTATTTTTGTTTATAGCGCAAAAAAAAAAAAAAAACGCAGAGATGATCAAATACCACCAAAAGAAAGCTTTATTTGTGGGAAAAAAAGGACGCCAATTTTGTTTGGGAGCCATGTCGCACGACTGCGCAATTGTCAGTTAAAGCAATGCAGTGCCGGAAGCTTAAATTTTGTCTGGGCAGGAAGGGGGTGTAGGTGCACAGTAGGCAAGTGGTTAATAATGAGCACTAAAACACTTGGGTATTAAAGAATATGTGAGAGATGGGGGGGTCCTTTTTTTTTTTTGGAGGTGGAGGGGAGGGAGGAGGGTGAAGGTATAAATTGAACGACACGGGATAACTATACAGTGTTCACCACATCTAATTAGGGAAAAAGGAAATATGTATTTTTTTGAATGAGGGACCAACTATGAGTATGAACCGGAATATAAACTATGGTTGATCAATAACAATTAATAATAGTTAATAAATAACACGCACCTAAACACTTGATTAACCATGAGTACGAATTGGAATAAAAGCTATGGTTGATCAATAATAATTAATAATAGCTAATCAATAATGAGCACTTAAGCACTTGGGTATTTAAAGATAATATGAGAGATGAGAGGGAGGGGTAAATTCCCCTCTTTTTTTTCTTTTTCCGTCTCTTGTTTGCTTTTTTTTTTTTTTTTAAGGAGTGACTAATTATGAATTCGAATTGGAGTATTGGTTATAATTAGGTAGTAATAATAATTAATAAATGAAAAGCACTTAAGCACATAAGAATATGGGAGGGATGAGAGGGGGGGTTTCCCCCTTTTTTTTTTGGGGGGGGGGGTTCTAAGATATGAAGAAATATAGGTGTGTAGGGAAGATATGCAGTTGAGCCCGCCATAAAAGTGAATGAGAGTTAGGTGCTTCCTTTCTTTAAGTATTAAGAAGGGAGGGTGGGGTATGTTAGATACAAGACCTAAAAAAGAGATTTTGGTCAGTAAAATAGGGGATAGAAGAAATTCCTCTCCACTCCCATTCGAGAATGGATGGGGGAAGATACAAGAGAAGGGAGTGGGGAGGGGTAGGGTGGGGGGAAGGAGAATGAATGTGGAAGTGAAGAGAAAATGGGGAAGTCAATGGTGTGATTTAGGTACCCAAGAGGTATCACCCAAAAGAATGGTGTGGTATAGCGAACAATGGAAGTATAAATCCCACATATATTCTAGATACTATGCCCGGGAAGGATAACTGCTTTTCGATATTATCCTGGAATGTTCAGGGATGGAATTCAAAGTTTAAACGTGCATTAATGTTTCAGTATATAAAAAAAAAAATTCTCCCCAGCTGATTGTATTACAGGAGACGCATTTATTGGGGAAAAAATTAATAACGTTAAAAAAAAATCCTGGATACAGAAAACATACCACTCTACGTACTCCTCATATGCTAGAGAGGTGTTGATTCTAGTGAATAAATCTTTTATAGGAGAAATAGAGAAGGCCCATATAGATGTAAACGGAAAATATGTTATTCTAGTCTATAAGATAGGTAAGCAGAAATATGTTACAGCAGCCGTATATATTCCACCTCCATTCTCGATAGCAGTATTGAGTGAGATAATGGAAAATATCATTCAGTATATACCAGCGAGACTAATATTAATAGGAGATTTCAATGCCATCCTATCACCAGAGTGGGCACAGGAAATGGGGGTAACGGAAGTTTGGCGATGGAAGAATCCGGGAGAAAGGGGATACTCGTGCTTCTCCACTTCTTATAAGACAGCTTCCAGAATAGACTTGGCATTTACGTATTCCATGATGCAGATATTGAGGAGGCCAAATACCTACCAAGTGGTCTTTCGGATCATTCTCCCTTATTTCTCTCAGTACGTATTCCAACTCCTAAAAATGCGTCACTGTGGAGGTTAACCCCACAATGGGTAGACCACCCAGAAATAGCAGAGAAAATGGAATCAATGAGGGAATACTGGGAGAATAATGCAGGATCAGCCTCGGTAGAGATGGTATGGGATGCGTTCAAAGCCTACACACGAGGGCAATATATATCAAATATTTCAACAGTTAATAAAAAAAAAAAAAAGAAGAAGAAGAAGGAACAGGAGTTAAAAACATAGATTGACATACAAAAAGGGAGAGATATGGGCTGGACCCCAGTAGCATCAATTTTGATGAAATGATGGCAGCACATAGAAACCTTCATCTCCACATAGAATAAAAAGATTGGAAATGCATAAAAATAGACAGAATATTTTTGAACAGGGAGATAGGGGGGGTAGATTTCTAGCTAGGCTGGCACAACAAGAACACCAAGCCACAATTATATCAGAGATTGAAGACTTAAATGAACAGATAGTAAAAGAACCCAAAAAGATACCGGAGGCCTTCAGAGAGTATTATAGCAGGCTCTATCCCGTCTGGCTCCGGCCCGGAGGGCATGGCGGACCTTTTGGACCGGATAGCCTTGGGGTGGCTGTCAGATGGGGAGAGGAGAGAATTGGTTCGGCCTATAGGGGTGGAAGAGATTATTGAGGTTATACGAACATCCTCGGGAGGAAAGGCACCAGGCCCAGATGGTATTCCTGTGGAAATTTATAAAAGATATGGAGCATTAATAGCCCCCAAATTAGCAGAAGTATTCACAAGCGTGCAAGAAGCCCTGACGGATTCTATGAGAGAGGCACACATAACATTAATATATAAGGAAACAAAAGACCCAAAGATATGCTCATCATATAGGCCAATTGCATTATTAAATACAGATTTAAAAATACTGACAAAAATATTAACATCTAGAATACAGCCACTGCTTAGGAACATAATAGACACGGACCAAACAGGATTCATGCCACAAAGAACAACAGACATTTATCTACAAAGGCTCCACACAAATATACATACACACCATATACATGAGGGATCAAGGACAGTGGCCTCTTTAGATATTGAGAAGGCCTTTGATACGGTGGAATGGCCGTTTCTCTGGGAAATACTTAGAAGGATGGGATTCCCTTTAGTATTTATCAAATGGATACAAATAATTTATGAAAGGCCAATGTCCGCAGTGAAATTAGGGGGAAAACTCATCGTTTTTTCAATTATATAGAGGCACGAGGCAGGGCTGCCCTCTCTCTCCGGCGCTCTTTGCAATTGTAATAGAGCCAGTGGCAGAGGCTCTTAGGACCACACCTAATATTCAGGGACTCCGGGTGGGGGGGCTGGAGGAGAGGGTAGCCCTGTATGCCGATGACATGTTGCTTTTTTTTAGAGATGCGGGTCCATCGTTGGAAGGAGCTCTAGAATTACTAAATATATATTTGGTATATACAGGGCTCAAAGTAAACTGGGGTAAATCAATATTATTTCCGATAGATCAAGGAGCACCAAAAACTGCTGCCCCGAATATGCCATTGAAATGGGTACTGGAATTTAGATATTTAGGCATTAAAATATCTAGACAGATTGAAGATTTTCGAAAATTAAATTTAGATCCGGAGGTGCAGGAGCTTGGGAAGAGAATAAGGATCTGGGCAACACTGCCTTTACTGGGACGCATAAACTTGGTGAAAATGAAGGTGCTGCCCAAGTTTTTATATGCCTTCAGAAATTCTCCACAGTGGATCCCAAAAAGCTTTTTTACACAGCTACATGGAATGCTCTCTGCATTCATATGGGCTAATAAACCAGCTATAATTAAATTAAGCACACTCATGAGACTGGAAGGGCAGGGGGGATTAGCATTCCCAGACTTCCATAAATATTATACAGTAGGGAGATGGTTAAACCCGGACGGGTATGATTCAGCCACGATGTTGGAAGCAACAGTGGTCCAATCGGTGGAAGCATTGCAGGGATTACTGTATAGGGGTATTAAAACCAGGAGAGATTTAACTCCAGCAATGAGAACAACAGTTAAAATATGGAAAGCAGTCATAGGAAGAGAGGGAAAAAAAATAATAAATCTCCAAATACCCCCCTGTGGAGAAACCCAGAACTACCACATCTAGATCTGGTTCAGGTTCCGGGAGCCTTGGCTAAATATGGGGTGAAGAAACTTTCACAGTTGATACAGGAGGGAAAGTTTCTATCATATGTGGAGATGAGACAACTATGGAATGTTCCCGAGAGCTACGAGTTCAGGTATAGGCAGCTCAGCCACGCCTTGGTGGCCCAGTTCCCAGAGGGGACTCCACAATTGATGGAATCAGATGTAGAGCAAATGATAAAAGGCGGGAAGAGGACAATGTCAAATTTCTATGGATACTTGATAAATACTACACCTTACGATATGAGCAAATTAAGGGAGAATTAGAAGAGAGAAGCCCCGGCTTTGGGGAACTGGGAGGAAGTATGGAGATTCCCACTGAAGATTCTGTCCCTCCAGGACAAATTAATACAATATTAAATTGTACATAGAAGTCATTATACACCATACAAGTTGCATAAGATTTCACCGACCAATTCTCAGAATTGCTGGAGGTGTGTAGTTGCTCCAGGAGACTTCATGCGCATATTTTGGCTCTGTCCCAAAATAGCAGTATTCTGGAGTGAGATTCTGAGAATGATAGCAAGAGTAACATATGTAAGGCTGGAACAAGAAGTGGAGATCTGTCTCTTAGGATTAATAGGGGGTAATGCTATTTCAAAAAAAAAGAAAAACACAGATAGGCCTGTTGCTGTTCTATGCCAGGAAAGCAATAGTGCTAAATTGGAAAAAAAACAGAAGCCTCCTCAATAGTACAGTGGAAAAACTTAGTGAACAGTAATCTGACATTATACAGAGAGACATATTGCAATAGAGGATATGGGGAGAAATACAGTAGAGTATGGGCGAATTGGATAGAGAACTCGTCAGAATAAAGGGGGAAACCGGGGGAATAATCACACCATTGGAAGAGTGGGGAAGGGTGAAAGAAGAATCCGTTGTGCTGTATTGGATGGAAGGACAGTATGGATGTTTTGGGGGTATAAAAGGTTAATGTCAATACTATTGAATTAAAGGTAATAAGAATGTAATGTATATATATGATTTTATTTTTTGTATGGAAAAAAAATAAGAAAATTTAAATAAAGAGATTTATAAAAAAAAAAATGACGTACAATACGACGCTGTCCCGATGCCCATACTTAACATTGGCTGCGCCTGCTATAGCAGGGGTTACTTTACGCAAGACTTACGCCTACGCAAACGATGTAAAAAAAATACGCTACGTTTGTGAATCGGCGTATCTAGCTCATTTGCATATTCAATGCGTAAATCGACCTAGCGGCCAGCGTAAATATGCAACTTAGATACGACGGCGTAAGTGACTTACGCCAGTGGGATCTAACTCAAATCAATGCGTAACTGATTCTAAGAATCAGGCGCATAGATACGACGCCTCACACCAGAGTTACAACGCCGTATCTGTAGATACACCGTTGTAACTGCTTGCTGAATCTAGCCCAAGGTTTATATTAGAAACTATGGAAACATATCCAGAGGAAAGAGATCTATTGATCAGAGGTTCCCTATCTAATGTGAAATACACATTAGTAAATGTTTACTGCCCAAATCTTCGCCCAGCAGCGTATCTGAAAAGAGTTATGATGAAGCTGGAGGGTTTTAGAGAAGGAAAGATTATAATGGCAGGTGATTTTAATTTTGTTTTCGATCTTACAATAGATGCCCAACCAGTTTCATTAAGGTCGGAGGGAAAATATTTAAGAGCTATTAAATTAAAATTATATCAAATGCATTTAGTGGAGGCATGGAGAATTTTCTATCCAAAAGATAAGGATTTTACATATTATTCATCTGTCCATAGATCATATTCCAGAATAGACCATATATTGCTGGATCATCAGCTTTTGAAAGGAATAAGAGTGATTGAAATAAAAACAATAATACCTACTGAATACCTACTGAATGGAGCTAAAGCATTAATTCCAAAAAATTGGAAAGAAAAAAAAGCTTCATCAGTGGGAGAATGGATAAAAGAAATAGACAGAATCAGTAGGATGGAGGAATTCATATCAATACATAATGGAAGTAGACTAGGATATAGCAAGATATGGAGTAAATGGAAAGCATTTAAGGACATGGATGTCTAGATGGGGGTAGATGGAGACTTCCCTTTACCCCTCCCCCTTTTCCCTTTTTTTCCCCCCCTCTCTTATTTTTCCCCCTTCTGTCTTTGTTCACATATTTTAGAGTTCACCTGATTGGCACTTATATCTCTCTATAAGTTTACACTTGGACACTGATGGTGGGGAAGGAGAGAGAGGGAGAAAAATAAAATAAAAAGATTTTTTTGCTTATGTTGTTGTGTATATTGTAACGTTTGGAGGCTATAGCTCGGTGGGATTAAGTGCATAAACCGTTTGGGGGAACAAAAAAAGGCTTTTATTCACAGACAAACCAAAAATAAGGCTTTGCTCAGCACACAAGGAAAAACTATAACAGAAAAGTCTGCTTAGCTTCAGCATCAAACAAAAGTCTGCTTTTCTTCAGCACAAAACAAATCAAAGCAAAAAGACATTTGGTTTGGTTGCAAGTGGGTCTTTGCCCGCGGATTTCAAAGAAAAGTCCTCACTGTGTTCTTAACAGCAGTTAGCAGACTCCCAGCTCATCTTCACAGGTGCAATCCCCACACTCCTTCACACACCTCCAGCACCACTTCCTATTTTATGGGTGGTTCTCTGGAAGTGGTAACACCTTGTGTGCTGGCTCCCAGTGTTAAGAGGTAGAGGCTCTTTCCCACCCAAATAGCGCTTTAGAGCCTCCAAAATTCCAGGCCCTAAATGACTCTATCAAGACAGAGAGGACTGCGAGCCAGTCCTCTCTGGATTAACTCTTACCTGGAATCCTTCACCCACTTTGGGTGACCCCCTGAACACTCTCACCGCTTTTAAAGGGACCATAGCCCAAATTGTATTGTTGTATAGCACCCGTCCTGGACCCAACCCTGGCGTCCTGTACATACCCCCCCCCCCCTCTGCCTCAACGTAGAGGTGTTGGAGGAACCAGTAGACAACATACAATGGACTCGGGAGAGGGCATCAGCATTCTGATGTTGTCTCCCGGGTCTGTGGTCTACCGCGAAATTGAACTCCTGGAGAGAAAGGAACCACCTTGTTACCCTGGTATTGGTGTGCTTGTTCTGTCTCATCCAGGTAAGGGGAGCGTGGTCTGACACCAAGCAAAACTTCCTACCCAGGAGGAAATATCGTAGGGAGTCCAAAGCCCACTTGATGGCCAGACACTCCCGCTCCACCACCGCAACGTTTCTCTCAGCTGCCGTCAGCTTCCTACTAAGAAAAACCACGGGGTGCTCCTCTCCATTGATTTCCTGAGAAAAGACCGCTCCCAACTCTTCACTTGAAGCATCTGTCTGCACTACAAAGTCTTTTGTAAAATCTGGAGATACCAGCACCGGATCTTGGCACAAAGCGGTCTTAAGCTTTTGAAAAGCTGTCTCGGCCTCGGCGTTCCACTTTATCATCACTGACTTTCTGCCTTTGGTCAAGTCAGCGGTGCAGCAATAGTGGCGAAGTTGGGGACAAACCTCCTTTAATAGCCAACTATGCCCAAAAATGCTCTGACCTGCTTCTTGGTTAGGGGACGGGGCCAATACTGTATGGCTTCCACTTTACTCATTTGGGGCTTCACCAGCCCTCTACCCACAATATACCCTAGGTATTTTGCTTCCTACGACTGCCTGAACCCAGGGAAGGTGGGACTCCCAGTCAGTGCTGAAGATTACTATGTCATCTAGGTAGACAGAAGCATACGTTGGTGTGGACACAGAGTTTTGTCCATGGCCCTTTGGAATGTGGCAGGGGCTGAGTGTAGACCAAATGGCATGCTTTTATATTGGAAGTGTCCTTCCGGGGTAGAGAAGGCCATTTTTTTCCCTGGCTTCCTTAGTCAGGGGAATCTGACAGTACCCTTTTGTGAGGTCCAGCATGGTGATGTACCTGGCAGGACCCAACCTCTCAATTAGCTCATCTACCCGTGGCATGGGATATGCGTCAAACTTGGAGACTTCATTAAGTTTTCTGAAGTCGTTGCAGATTGGACTTGACCACTCGCTCTGTGACTCTTCAATGACTCCAAGCTCGAACATTCTTTTAACCTCTTCTGACACTGCCACCCTATGAGCTTCTCGGATACGGTAAGGCTTTAATCAGATTTTTACATTCGGCTTGGTCACAATGTCATTGGTGTGACCGGGCAACCCTGAAAACATGTCCCTTTTTCGTTGTAGAAATTCTTTTGCTTGCTGGGTTTGGGGCCTAGTCAGGGTAGCAGCAACCTGACTGTACCCCTACTACCGCGGACACTTGTTCTCTGCCTGTCCAGGGTTTCAACAAATTGACGTGATAGATCTGGTATGGTTTTCTTTTCTCCGGCTGGTGTACCTTGTAGTCCACCTCACCTACTTTCTCTACCACCTCAAATGGGCCTTACCACTTGGCCAAGAATTTGCTCTCTACCATGGGTATTAAAACAGCTACCCGGTCTCCTACTTGGAACTGTCTAATTTTAGCCGACCTGTTAAACACTCTTCTTTGGGCATCCTGAGCCTTCTGCATGTGCTCCCTCACCAGCGGCATCACTTTAGCCACCCTCTCTCGCATTTGAGAGATAGGCTCTACCACCGTTTTATGCAGTGAGGACTCACTTTTCCAGATCGAGTAACCCCCGGGGCCTTCGTCCACACACTAACTCAAATGGTGAGAAGCCCGTGGATGCTTGTGGACCCTCCCAGATAGCAAACAACAGGGCAGGGAGTAACATACCGGAGGGTTTCTATAGTGGGGCACTGAGGCGGTTAACTGACAAATGGGATAAGACACATGTAACAGAATGACCCGTGACAACCAGAGACTTTGGAAGGATGAGAGGTACTCCTGAAGTCAGTGTCACTAATAACTCACTAATAACTCTTGGGTCTAGGGTCACCCTGTGCCCCTTTTGGGCATAGGGTGGCTAATAAATCATAATTCATGTTTGCAGGATATACTGGAATATTACAAGTGGTTTATGTTGACCTGACCAGGTCAATAGGACAGTGACTCATTCCTCTGTGTAACAGGCTGTTGAAATGCTAAGTGAGACTGGCTCCTGAAAGACATTTCATTGTGTGATAACACGGTTTAAAGCCTATTGATGATCAGGTGTAAATACCTTTCTGTCGGAGACAGTCCGTCTGTCTAAAGATGTGGGTTGAGGGGAACTCATTGTGTGTTTTGTTTGAATTCTATTCAGGTGTAGTAATTAGATCATGTTAATTATAGACCAGTGCCAAAGTGTCTTTCTAAAATCTGTATGGAAGCCCACAGTGTGTGATGAGAGGGGTGGAGATTTTTGTTCCTGTGTTTACTGTAATATGTTGTACTGTATATATAAGCAAGCTAAGATACCATTAAAGTGTTCATTAATTTTGAGACCAGTACCAGAGCTGTGTCTCGGTTATTCTGGGAAATGGGATGAATCGGGTCCTGTTGGTTGGAGAGTCAGATAAGCCGTTTTGTCTTGGGTTGATGGAGGATTGTAAACAGTGGTGACCGTTACAACGCACAATATCTTTTAACCCCGGCCTTCAGCCATGGCCAGTAAAAAGTCGGTTATCCTGGCCTCTGTTTTCTCCACCCCCGGGTGTCCTCCCAGTGCGTCATTGTGGGCTAGATCAAGGAGTATCCGCCTATACGGTTGGTGAACCAGCAACTGCTCTATAGTTTCCCCTCGGCTCTCAGCCACTCGATACACCAAGTCCCCCTTCAACACAGAGTGAGGAAACCTCTGATCTGTGCCTGCCATTTGTGAGACCCCATCAATAACAGAAACCTGCTCTCGAGCATTGACCAAGGTAGGGTCCTGTAATTGGGCGGGGTGCCAAATGCACCCCTGGATACATCCAGGTCTGGATGTACTGCCCTTGAGGATGTTTCCCCTTCCCCCTCCTCAACCTGGGAGAGCTTCTCATCATCCTCCCCCAGCATAACTTGCAATGGGAAGACTCCCTCCCCCCCCCCCCCCTTGAGAGATCAACTCGGTTTCTAGACCTGGGACAGGGGCATTATCCTCCACATTAGCATTCTCTGCAATTTCATTATTGGTGACAGGGTGAGGCGTATCTAGTGAAAATGGCGCCTATGGCAAGCACTGAAACTGCGCCCCTGTCAAAAGGTTATCTGAAAGATGGGTTTCAAAAGTTAACAAAAAAAACAGCTGACATATCTACAAGTCAAACTCTTTAATCTTCCAATTAAATGAATGTCTGCAAGATAGACAGACATAATAGTGTAATGATTTTGTTAACAAAACAAGTAAATACCTATTAAATTCCTTTGTCTATATCACCTCCGACATTCTAGTTTCTGTTATCTCATTCACTTCCTGGTTTGCGGTGCTCGTTCATGTAAGAACTACATTTCCCAGTATGCATTGTGGCACGCCCAGTAATTCACACCTCCTTGAAGTCTCTAACACGTAGAGAGCACCCTGCCGCACAGATGTAGTTCCCAGGAGGGGGCGAGCACGTCACTGACCACCGCAGTAAAGCCTCCCTTCACGGTGGTGAGTAACAATCAGACAAGCAGGAAGTGAACAGAACAGAGAAGAAATAGAGCAACTTCTGAGCAAAAACAATCAATGAGGAAGTGAAAAAAGGTATGTCTGCAGGTAAAGGATGCAAAGGATGAAAAAAATTATAATTTTCCCCTTTACAAATTATGGATTGGCACTACATACAAATTACAACTGCACCTTCCTTGCTTCCACTGATGCAAACTGGTCTATGATCTGCTCAAAGTCAGTTTTTTCTGTTTCTTCTCTTTCTACACTCAGAGCAAGATCACAGAGTCTGTCTTGACCCATGGAGGCTCTCAAATACGAAAGTATTAGTTTTAACTTGCTAAATGATCTCTCACAGCTGGCGATGGAAACTGCAATAGTTAGCATTATCTGAATAGCAATGCAAAGATTGGGGAAGACACTCTCATCTCCATACTGAACAATAAATTCGAGAAGCTCTTTAGGTCTTGTTATTTTCATGTTGGCACGACTTAATAGCAACATTCTGCAATCCAAAATGTATTCATATAGCTGCTATCAACCAACATCAGAGCTGTAGAATTCTGCCAAATTTTCACACTTCTTTTTTAGGTCATTATTGTATGCACCGCAACACAGTCCCCCAACATCGAGAAGGAACCCAAACTTGGCATCAGTGTCATGCAAACGGGTGAACCTTTCATCCATTTCTCTGTGAAGGCGGTCAAGTGTTCCCTTCATGACTCTTTCCATCTCCTCCTTGGCTGATAACCCAACATCTCTTAATTTCTCACCAGGCATGTGTTGTCTGACGTCTTTCAACTTCAATATTCCAGTCTTGACAGAGACTGAGTCCTTCTTCGAGTGACTCACTGACTAAAACTTCTCTGTCCTCATCAAAATGATCTCGGAGGGCTTTCAAATCCAGGGCAGCATCGTGAAAGTTCATGCTAGGATCCTGCAGCCTCTTTTGAATACGGTCGATGCGAATAAGTACTTTGTTCCAAAATCCTAGCAAAGTTTGAAAATCGTAACTCAACATGCGGTTACACAGCTGTCTTGCATCACTTCTTGTTTCACTGGTCTCGTTTTCATTGCCTGTCATGTCTTAGAGAACTTGAACTATCTCCTCAAAGTAGTTGACAGGCTTCACTGCTTCTGTCCTTGCACAACCTTGTTTCAGACTCTGATTTAACAACCATAGGCACAGCGTTTTTGAGTTTTTCCCAGCGCTGTGTTGAACGGGAGAAGAACACATAGAGATCTTTGATTGTACCAAAAAATGTGACCATCATTGTATCCTGCTTGGCTGCATGTACACCCAAAACACTGCCAGGTTGTTTTTCTCACTTTATTCTTTTATGAACACCACTTTTGCGTCCAGCCATCACAGCAGCGTTGTCATAGCACTGTGACCGACAATCCTGTAGCTCCATTCCATCCTTCTCTAGCTGTTTCAAGATGTCTTCAACCAAGCTCTCAGCATCCTTCTGGCTTATCTGTATAAATCAAAGGAAGGACTCTCTAACACGGACAATTTTGCTCTCAAAATCAACCTCCACGTACCTCACTACTTCTGACATCTGCTCACGGTGTGCCCGATCAGGAGTCAAATCAAACATGAGACCATAGTACTTGGCCTTATGAGTACTTGTCAGTAAACTCTGGCGAACAGTAGATGCCATCATGTGAATGAATTCATTCTGAACACCTGGTGAAAGATAATACGTGGATCCAGGATGACTTTCCACATGACTGAGGTGTTCTTTCATGACAGGGTCAAAGATGGCCAGTAGTTTCAGTAGGCCAAGGAAATTTCCCACGTTGGGAGTCTTCATCCAGCTGAAGTGACTCCCTATGTCCTGGCAAAGCCAGGTTCTGAGTCGCAAGGAATTTTATGCAATGAAGGATTCTCCTCAAGATATCACGCCACTTCGGCTTTTCCTTCTCCATCTGTGACTGAAGTTCCACGTCAATAACTCCTCTGTTTTCAACTAAATTTCTTTCCATTTCTTTCCACTGTGCAAAACACTCCCGATGATTTTTAGGATTTTCATGAACACTTATCCTTTCAGGTGCTTTCCATTGGCTAAATCCACTTTCCTGCTCCAATGAGGATTGATGGTCTGACCAGGAATAGAGAAGATAACAGATACAAAAATGCAGACTTTTTAAAAGGGGAATAGACCAGCCAAGAGGGGGGTCACTTCCTCACCACGACCATTTCCCAATTTACTCTTGAACCAAGTTTTGTTCATTAATCGGTTACTTGGAAATACTTTGAACCCAGCTTTATTATTTCTGTTTTTAATGCATCAGGAAGAATTGTTTTTCCAGATTCTTTGTTTACCTTCAGAAGTCCAATGTCATGGTGTTCAATAACTTATGGTAAGACAGTTTCAGGCTCTTTAACACCATCCAATTCACCAGGTTCAGTATCGTCAGTTCCAATCTCATCAAAAAACACAGCATTGCCGCCACCATCGTCTTCCCCTCCTGTCATGTTCATGTTCTCTCTGGCCTCCTCACTTCTAATCTTTTAATACTCAGATTTATCTGACTTGACTTCCTCCTCTGCTTGTGATGCATTTTTACTTGATCCACCTTCAGATTCTAATAAACATGTAGCAGGTGCAGGGGACTCCACGGAAGGTGTCAAACAACTTGTTCCAGGCTTTTCAAAGAAGATCATGAAGAACTTGCTTGACTTCTTTGCTTCCCCCACCTCCAACTTTCGTCTCTTCCGTCCTTCAGCCCCACTTTCCTTCTTCTTCGTCAAGAAAGCTTTCAAAGCTTTCAAGTTTTTGCAATACACCTGAAAATGTGGGCTGTCAGGGCTGGTGCTCTCCATTTCTGTCACTTGGCTCTCCAATTTTTTTCTTTAGTAATTTTAAAGAAGAACACATACACAAGATACACAAGATACTCAACGACTTACATTTCACTGACAATGACCCATACGCATGCTCTCAGATACACATGCTGACTGTGGCACACACACACACACACACACAATGGCCCGCGATATCAAAAAAAAAAAAATCACTGATGATGCCAACTCACACTCATTAAAATACATTGGTGCACAAAGTAACTCAAACAAAAACAATGACACACACTAACACACAATCAAAGGACAGGGAGGGACACTGGTGACAGATGGAGAGGGACGCAGTGTGATAAGGACAGAGAGGATTGTTGACGTCCTAGGCGAAACCTAATTTTACCAACCCCCCTGGCTCCAGTAATATCAGCACCCATAAATGCGGTAACAGCACCCATAAATGTGGCTTTAGCAGCACCAATGAATGCAGTAACATCAGCACCCATAATTGCAGTAACATCAGCACCCATAAATGCGGCCTCACAGGGCATCCATAAATGCGGCCGTTCCAGAACTCAAAAATACAGTAACATCAGCACCCATAAATGCAGTAACATCAGCACCCATAAATGCAGTAACATCAGCACCCATAAATGCGGCCTTACCAAAACCCATATATACAGTAACATCCGCACCCATATATACAGTAACATCCACACCCATAAATGCAGTAACATCAGCACCCATAAATAAAGAGGAATCATGCGGTGTATGGGCACTTAGCAGGAGGGAGAGAGTGGCCTCCATGGGGACGCATCATGCGGTGTACAGGCACAGCACTGAGCAGAAAGGCAGAGTGGAACGGAACATCAGAGACAGTGATTGTGCGCAGTGGAACACAGACAGGTCACACTCACTGGCAGTGGCACTGTGATAATCAGGGACACGCAGCGGTACAGGGGATGTTTCCTCATAATGGATACAGTCCTCCGCCACTGCTGCTCCAGCGCCTCTGACAATGTACAGGGGGAGAGAGGGAGTAGGATCACCAGTGGCCCTGTCTGCTTAGCACACACCCACAATCACACATGATGATGACTTTAAGGCCTCTTTCACACTGGGGGGGTGGGGTCGTCGGTGGTAAATTGCTGCTATTTTTAACGGCACTTTACCGTCTTTTTTGCGGCGCTGTTCAGCTTTTGGCTGAAGAAAGGGTTAAAAAAATGCCTGCAAAGCACCGCTTTGATTTTAATGGGCAGGGGCGCTTTAAGAGCCACTTCTACAGCGCCTCAAAGATGCTGCTTGCAGGACATTTTTTTAATGTCTTGTCAATGCACTGCTCCAGTGTAAAATCCCTCTGGCTTTCTTTGCACAGAAGTGAATGGAGCCGCTTTTTCAGGGCGCTTTACAGGTGCTACATCGCTACAAAATAGAGCACTCGAATGTGAAAGGCCGAGGACTTGACCACTGGAGCGGTTGGCAGGACATTAAAAAAAGTCCTGCGAGCTCCATCTTTAAGGCGTTGTAAGAACACACTGATTCAAACGTGCCCCTGCTCATTAAAACCAATGGGCAGCGTCGCTGAACCGCCACCGCTGCCTTTTGCGGGCTGTTTTAACCCTTTTTTGGGCCGCTGGTGTTTGTGCTGGCAGGACATTCAAAGTCCTGTCAGCCACATCTTTGAGGCACCCTGCTAGTGGCTGAATAGCGCTGCAAAAAACATCAGTAAAGCGCTGCTAAAAAAGCGGCGCTTTACCGCCAATGGCGCAACGCTCCAGTGCATAGCCATAGATTTCCTAAATAAAGTGATTTCTGCAAGTAGTACCTGCACAAATCACTTCATTTATATCTGTGGCTATGCAGAATTCTAATTTATTAATTCCATATATAAGCCCTATATTTGGTTGGTACACATCATTATATTGTACACATTAATGAAGCAGCATGTGTGATGTGAGTGTGACTGTTTGGAATACCGTAACTGCTGCAGTCCTGCCTTGCTGTGGTTTCCACTAGAGTCTCCTCTGGCTCTGAGGAACTGGTCTCCTCCACACTCGAGTCTTTACTGTCAGACTAGACAGTTCTTCTTCTCCCCCTCACCTCACAAGTGATGACACCAACGCGTTGGCGCTTGGGAGATGCTGCGCTGCACAGAGGAGGGTAGGCGGAGCAAGTCATTCTGCAAGTTAGCAGAATGACGATCTGGGTAAAACCATTTAAAGAAAAGCACGGGGGAGCCCGCGGTTTGCGCCTGCCACTCTCCTACTGTCCTCCTACATGCCAGCCAGCATAACAAACAGTATTCTCTAAGGAATTGCCGTGCCGCCGCCAACACAGGGGATATAGTGCAGAATGCGGCCGCAGAACAGGTGGGAATTTTTTTGTGACAGTTTTTTTTGTCGCGCCCCCTCCCATGGCGCCCATGGCACGTGCCATGGCTGCCATAGCTTGGATACGCCACTGCAGGTATCTCCATATCAGAGGGGTGTGTTGGGGAGGTTTTAGGTTCCATCCCCTCAGACCCTGTCTTTTCCAGGCCCAGTGTCCCCAGTTCTCCTGGCAGCTCCATCTGTACCTGCTTCCATAGTTCAGGAAATGGTGGACAGTCCCGCCCCACTATGATGTCATGAATTAAACTTTTTACCACGCAAACCTCCTGTGTAACTGAGGCATGGCCATAGGAAACAGTCACCGGGATCAAGGGGTCCTCCTTGGTGTCCCCATGGATACATACTACCCGTAGAGTCTTAGTTACTGGCCCAAGCCTCCCAAGTACCCTGGCATGTACTAGTGTTATCATGCTACCCGAGTCCAGTAGAGCCCTGGCAGGAAGGTGGTTCACCCACACTTCACACTCAAACCGTTCTGCAGTCAGATCAAGATGAGTGGCACACACACTTTGCACATAGAAGGAGCTTCTCCGACCAGTCCCGCAGTCCATAGGCTCCTCCTGCAGTGGGCATTGTGCCCGGGTATGCCCCCAGGACCAACATCGCCAACACTGTATGTCCCCTGTCTTTGGGACAGGCGCCAACCTTTGTGCTTCTGTGGAAGCTGATGCAGGTTTGCGGGTTCCAATGTTTGGCAGTGCTTCTCTCCTAGGTGTTGTGGCCGGTCTGGTTGGCCTTAGTGTGGTTTCCCGATGCTTGGCAGGCCCAAGCAGGTCCTCTACAACGGTATACCTTTCAACCAACTCAACCAGCTGGTCAGCAGTTGCAGAGTCTCCATGGATTACCCAGCGCTGTAGGTCCTCTGGCAGGGACCGCAGGTACCAGTCCATCACCACCCGTTCCACCATTTGTGTACCGGACAACTTTTCGGGCTGCGACCAACTGTATCAGTCTGTGCATTTGGGACCTGGGTGGTCTGTCAGGTTTGTACCTCCAGCGATGCACCCTCTAAACCCGGACGGCTGTGGTTACCCCCAGGTGGGCCAGGATCTCTGCCTTCAGTCGCTCATAGTCGCTGATGTGCTCAGATGGGAGGTCAAAATAGGCTTTTTCCGGGTCACCGGTGAGGAAAGGGGAGATAATGCCAGCCCATTGGTCACAGGGCCACCCCTCTCTTTCTGCTATCCTCTCAAAGGTAGTAAGAAAGGCCTCTACATCATCACTGGGTGTCAATTTTTGTAAAAAATGTCTGGCTCTCACAGAGACTTGGTTGCCAGCGGCAAAGACCGCTTGCTCTCGTCCATGAGTCATCTGTACCGCCTCCTGCAAGGCAGCCACCTGAGTTTAAGTGGACCCCTGCTGGGGCGTAATCTGGGCGGCTAGCAGCCCTAAGTTTTCCTGCTGCGCAGCTATAGCCTGTGCCAGGGCCTGCTGCTGCTGAGCCATGGCTTCCTCATGGCAACGGTTTGCCTCTGCTGAATCTTGCTGCTGGGTCACAGTGGCTTGTGCCAAAGCTTTGATGACCTCATCCATGTCTTTGCCTGCTGCTTGCAATGTCTAAGCTGACTTCACCCAAGACATGCCATAAGCACACTGTCTCTTTAAATGCCAGTTTTTATTTTTGAAAGATTTTTGCGCCTGCATCTGCACTTTGCCCGCATTCGACACAGCAGTTGTAACATTTGGGGGCTATAGAACAGTGGGATTAAGTGCATAAACCGTTTGGGGGGGGAACAAAAAAAGGCTTCTATTCACAGACAAACCAAAAATAAGGCTTTGCTCAGCACACAAGGAAAAACTATAACAGAAAAGTCTGCTTAGCTTCAGTATCAAATAAAAGTCTGCTTTTCTTCAGCACAAAACAAGTCAAAGCAAAAAGACATACGGTTTGGTTGCAGGTGGGTCTTTGCCCCCGAATTTCAAAGAAAAGTCCTCACTGTGTTCTTAACAGCAGCTAGCAGACTCCCAGCTCATTTCACAGGTGCAATCTCCACACTCCTTCACACACCTCCAGCACCACTTCCTGTTTTTATGGGTGGTGCACTGGGAGTGTTAACTCCTTGTGTGCTGGCTCCCAGTGTTAAGAGGTGGAGGCTCTTTCCCACCCAAATAGTGCTTTAGAGCAGGGGTCTCCAAACTATGGCCCTCCAGTTGTTCAGGAACTACAATTCCCATCATGCTTAGTCGTGTCTGTGAATGTCAGAGTTTTACAATGCCTCATGGGAAATGTAGTTCCGAAACAGCTGGAGGGCCGTAGTTTGGAGATCCTTGCTTTAGAGCCTCCAAAATTCCAGGCCCCAAATGACTCTATCAAGACAGAGAGGACTGCGAGCCAGTCCTCTCTGGATTAACTCTTACCTGGAATCCTTCACCCACTTTGGGTGACCCCCTGAACACTTGCACCGCTATTTAAAGGGACCATAGCCCAAATAGTGGTGCTGTATAGCATCCGTCCAGGACCCAACCCTGGCGTCCTGTACAATACGTATGTTTGGGTGCGAAAGCCTCCCCAAAGCAAAAATATCTATATATAAGTTATTTGTTTTTCTCCTCTCTCTCCATTCACTTTTTATAGTGTTCATTTGATTGGCACATATCTTTCTATATTTTTTAAGTTTACACCTGGACATTTATAATGGGAAAAAATCTATTTTTCTTATGTCGTTGTATATATATATATGTTTGGGTGGGAAAGCCTCCCCAAAGTAACACACATTTATTTAGGGAAAATATCTATATATATATATATATATAAAAAAAATGTTTTTTTTCCTCTCTCTCCGTTCACTTATTATGGTGTTCACCTGATTGTCACATTTTAGAGGGTATTATGATGTCCCTCTATCTTTCTATTTTTTTTGTTTAAGTTTACACTTGGACACTGATAATGGGAAAAGGGAAAAATCTCTGTTTTCTATGGTTGGGGGCGTGAAAGACTTTCCAAAGTAACACACATTTATCTAGAAAAAATATCTATATATAAAAAAAATCTTTTTTTTTTTTTTTTTTACACACACTATAGAGTTCATTTGATAGATACTCTTTAGAGGGTAATATGATGTCCCTCTATCTTCTTTTTTTTTTTTTTGTATCAGATTTTAGGCACAGAAAATGAGGAAAATTATTATTATTTATACAATTTTTTTTTTTTTTTTTTTCATATTATATTTCTATATATTTGTTTTATTTTCTTCTTTCAGGGGGCAGAGCGGGTCTCTTCCCCCGGCATCTCAATATCCAGCTATCTCTTCTCACAGTGCCCTATTCTCCAGCTCCTATCTCTCCTTGGTTTATTACTCCTCGATATTCTGTTTAATTTAGAAAAGAGAAGTTAGAAGGTCTAGGACCAGGGATGATGTATATGAGAAAATGGGAGATGTAACTATAAGAATTGTAACTATTATAAATATTAGATAGATCTTATAAAGGGGGTATATTGAGACTGTACATGCGTGTTTGTATAATGTTTGTCTTTTAAATAATATATTTATTTATTTGTATGTAATGTTGGAAAATGAATAAAGACATTTTGGGAAAAAAAAATCCTTCCTTCTGTAAACGTCAAAAATATACAGTAGTATTCCCATGTGCTCCTCTGGCAGCTACATGAAGTTTGTTAGGAGGTGATGGGAGGAGTTGGACAGTGAGTATTTAGATGCTTTCAGAGAAGGAGAGGGCGATAACATTCATGGAGGGATGGGACGGTGCTAAGGGAATTTTTTTACTTTGACGTTGTGAGGTTTAAAGTGAATACAAATCCTTTATAAAATGGAAAATTGCTGCAAGTTGGCATTATAAAATCTTGTTTTTTTTTTAGTTTTTTCATAAGTTGGTGACATATATCTAACTAGTTAAGGAAGGTGCACACAGGCATTGCAATTGAAAGCAAATATAAAAATTCCCCAGCCACCAAACTTTCCATCTGTAAAACAGGACCTGTGTAAATCTGAGTTCATCAATCTGCTTCCTTAAAGCGGAGCTCCACCCTGATATATATATATATTTTTTTTAAATCTGAAAAAAAAAAAAAATGAAATGGAAAAAAAAAAAATACTCACCCTAAATAGGCTGTTGCTATGCGGAAGTCCCGAATCTGCCCTCATGATCCGCGGTGCTGTTTTCTTCCTCCTCCTTTTCTGGGTGTCTTCTTGTGAATGGGCCGCGCTGCATTCTGGGAACTGTGTGTAGTGTATCCCAGAAAGCAGCCGGACCATTCACAAAGCGCCGCGTCGCTCGCACATGCGCAGTAGGAAACGGGCAGTGAAGCCGCACGGCTTCACTGCCTGTTTCCCTGACTGTGGATGGCGGTGCCGGGATCGAGGATCGGCATCGGCTGGGGCCGTCAGCGCGGGCGCCTAGGACAGGTAAGTGTCCTTATTCAAAGTCAGCAGCTACACTGTTAGTAGCTGCCGACTTTGAAAAAAAAAAAAATGCGGGTGGAGCTCCGCTTTAACACAAAACTACAGGCAAATGACTTGATACACAGATGAAATATACAGAGGCATCTCATTAAATTAGATTATCATCAAAAAGTTAACTTATTTCAGTAATTAGATTCAAAAAGTGAGACTTCTATATTCTACATAGATATGTTGTTTTAATTTTGATGATTATGGCCTATAGCTAATGACAACCCAAAATTCATAATCTTGAAATTTAGAATATTGCATAAGACCAATGAAAAAAGATTTTTAATACAGAAATGTTGGCTTACTGAAAAGTGTGCCCATGTACAGTATAGTATGCACTCAATACTTGGTTGGGGCTCATTTTAGCATACATTACTGCTTCAATGCTGTGTGGCATGGAGGCGATCAACCTGTGGCACTGCTGAGGTGTTATGGAAGCACTGATTTCTTTGATAACTTTCAGCTCATCTGCATTGTTGGGTCTGGTGTGTCTCATCTTCCTCTTGACAATACACCACAGATTCTCTATGGTGTTTAGGTCAGGCGTGTTTGCTGGCCAATCAAGTACTTTGATACCATGGTCATTACTAACACCAGCAGATGACATGGCTTCCCAAATCATCACTGACCATAGAAACTTCACACTGGATCTCATGCAACCTGTATTCTGTGATTCTCCACACTTCCTCCAGTCTCTGGGACCTTGATTTCCAAATGAAATGCAACATTTTACACTGACTGTGATGATTTGGAGAGCCGTGTCTTCTGGTGTTGGTCCACTGTGTTTTGTTTTTTAAGTCCAAAGTCAGCGCAGCCCTCTACCAGGAAATTGTAGAGCACTTCATGCTTCCCTCTGCTGACCAGCTTTATGGAGATGTTGATTTTTTATTTTTTTATTTTTTATTGAATAAACATAGCACAAAAGACAACGGGAATATACATTTTGTGCACAAAATTTTTTTATACAGACCAGTACAAAAACTTTTAAAGTTTTGAGCAGAACAATAGGAATGGTGCAAGCATTATGCATTCTTCTATATTTTTGTACAAGTACTTAGGATTTGGGGAGGGGAAGGGTTGGGATATGCGGGAGGGGTAAAAAAAAAAAAAGGGGGGGGAACTGAACGATTAGGAAGGGCATATGCTGCGCGTATGATAAGAAAAACAGCAAAGCCATCAATCTCGGTGTAGTCAGATCTGAGGTTCAGGTGATTACAAGTTATAGGCTTTGTATTCTGGGGAGTTTTTAAACTCTAGCCATTTGTACCAAGTCGCATTAAATGTAGTAATCTGTTCCTGTGCATTGCTGATGAGTTCTTCGATTCTTTCAATGTTGATTAGCCTGCGAAACCACTCTATCTTTGTTGGTGTGATAGTTGATCGCCAGTGACATGGAATGCAGTGTCTGGCAGCGTTTACATTGTGAGGGATTTCAAGTATCTCCTTCTGGGGATTGAACTATGGTGTAGCAGGTATTGTGTCGGTTCAAATCTGAGATCATCTTGGTGATTGAAGTGATAGTCTCATGAACCATTTTCCAGAAGAATTGGATTAATGGGCATGACCACCAAATGTGGAGCATCGAGCCTTCTCCACCATTGCATCTCCAACACTTGTTAGAAATTTGGGATGAAAACTTATAGAGCAAAGTAGGAGTTCTGTACCATCTGGTAACAATTTTAAAGCCACACTCCTGGGTGGCAACATTTAGAGAGCCCTTGTGGGCGTGCCTAAAGATGGTTTCCCACTCTGTTTGTGATAAGTTCAGGTTGAGGTCTTTTTCCCATGCCACATGACGCACTGGAGAAGTCTGCATCGGTCTCAAATAGGTGTCTTCGTAGTGAAGAAATGTTTGATTTGCAAGTATTGCCAATGTGAAAATACATTTGACTTCAATTCTCTTTTTAATTCATCGCTAGTTAGTAAGGTACCAGACTTAAAATAGTGCAAAATCAGTTTGTCCCTGTGGGGCCAAGTCCTTGGAAAGAAGTTACGTTCCAGCCCAGGAGGAAAATCAGGATTGTTGTCTAGAGGGGTGAGTGGGGCCTAACCATGGTGACGAGCAGGATACCTTAAATGTGGTACAAAATATTTCTAAGGTGGGGCCAATGAGAGGGTGATGCTTGGCAGCTGGAGAGTGATGTTTCGGGTGAATCCAAGGAAGATTCCTGATTCCTGACTGGTTGAATAAATTGTGAGTGTTCTAATGTGACCCAATCCTTTATTAAGTGATGGTTGTTCCAATCAACTATTCTCGCTAGAAGGGCTGCTTGGTGGTACTTACGCAGATCCTGGAGTGCCATACCTCCCTTGTGTTTGGGTAAATTCAGCCTCGTAAATCTTAATCTTGGAGATTTGTCTCTCCAAATGAAAGAAGAGCAGGCTTGTCGAAAGGAGACAAAAAAGGCAGGAGGAAGTTTAATAGGAATGGTTTGCATAGCGTAGAGAAAGCGGGGTAGTATTGCCATTTTAATAGGCGAGGCCCTGCCAAACCAAGAGACGTTCAAGGAGTTCCATCTCTTGAGATCTTCTTTAGATTCCTTTAGAATTGGGGTAAAGTTTAGTTTGAATACATCATATAGGGTTTTGGGCATTTAAATTCCCAAGTAGGTAAAGGAATTTTCCGCCCAAGTGAAAGGGAAGTTTCTCTTACAAAGGTCTATATCGCCTGGGGATAACGTAATATTCAACGCGGTTGACTTTGAGTGGTTGATTTTTAAATTAGATATTGCTTGGAAATGTTCTAAGTCTTGTAGTAGATTGGGTAGGGATATGTGGGGAAGTGAAAGGAAAATAAGTCAACCGCAAATGCAGCAATCTTGTACATTTTATCATTTATGTGGATTCCCTTGATATCTGTGTTTTCTCTTATTCTAACAATGGTTCCAATGTTAGTACATACCAGAAAGGGGAGAGAGGACAACCCTGTCTAGTTCCATTTCTTAATTTGAAGGCGTCCGACAGGTGGCCATTGACGCATACTTTTGCCAACGGGTCCACATAGAGGGCTTGAACATATGATCTCATTAAAGGATGGGATACCAATATGTTTCAATACCGCGTCCATATAGTCCCAGGCCACTCTGTCGAACGCCTTCTCAGCATCTAGTGACAGAAAAAAAACATTAACTTTGTTTGGTAAATATTTAATGCTTTGATCGTGTTGTCGCGCCCCTCCCTGCCTGGGATAAACCCTACCTGGTCAAGGGAGATGAGGGAAGGTAGCAGTGGGATAAGTCTGTTTGCTAGTATTTTGACATATATCTTAACATCCACGTTGATCAGTGATATCGGTCTATAGTTTGTAACCTGGGTAGGATCTTTTCCTTCCTTGGGGATTACAGATATATGGGCTTCTAGTAGCTGAGCTGGTGGGTTTTGTTCAGAGTGGAGGGCCCGGAAGGTTTTTAGAAACCTGGGTTTCAATATATCTGTGAAGGTCTTGTAATACAGTAGAGATAGACCGTCTGGTCCTGGGGCTTTCCCTACCTTTATGTCTTTAATGGCTTTGTCAAATTCGCATTCCGATATAGGCGCATCAAGATCTTGTGCTGCGTTTTCTGGTGGGCTGTACTTTTGTAGGAAATCTTCGATAAGTTGTGTTCTTTTATCCGTATTATGTGGGCATTTCGGGTTAGAGGGTAAATTATATAGTTTGATAGTACAATTCAAATTGCTTGGCTATCTCTTAATTTGTCACGGTCGCTACCGTGCCAAACGGACAGCGAGGTGTGGTCGTGCCCCAGGTGGCTCTGGGTGGAATTGAACCCAGGACTTCTCCGTTGCTGCTCTGGGTCTTTTCCTCTGAGCCACTTCTCAGTTGATACTCTGATTGCTGTCCATCGAAGCCTGGTCCTGAAATATGTGCTGATTGCCTTCTCATTGCAATCTGCACCCGACTATCCTGGTGCAGCTGAGGCAGGTTACCCAATTAACCGGGGTATAAAGCCCTGCCTCACTCTGAGAGCCTTGTCAGTTCATTGTTATCTGATCATCCTGTCTGTGCCAACAGTTCCTGTAGTGATCTTCAGCTGCAAGACTGACCTTCTGACCTTTGGCTTATGTACCTTGGATTGCTGCTGTCTCCTGTCCTTTGACCCCGGCCTGTACCTTCGGACTTCCTCTGCCGTCTCCAGCCCTTGACTCACGGCTTGTGCCCCGAACTTGTCTTTGGTTCCTGTTTGCGAACCCTGAACTTTCTGTCGGTATTTACCTGACCCTCTGTTGTCATCAGTGTACCACGTCTGCTCAGCTACAAGACTGACCCTGGCTTCTGACTTTACGCTGAATTCTGGAATCCTGGACCACGGCTATACTTTTGACTATCCTTGTCAACTCCCTATCTTGCCCCCGTGCACAGACTCTCAGCCCAGGTAAGTGGCTTACCTTATTACCGGGGGTTGTGTGTACCTGCAAGGGTGAGCTTACAATCTGCAGAATGGACTCCACTTAAGGTAAGCCCTTACATAATGAACTGACCAATAACATGGAGTCTGCAGACTTGTTTAAAATGCTCACATCCCTGGCTCTGCAAGTCTACCATTCTGGAACTACAGCAAGAAAGGAAAAGAGTCCAGTCTTGGACACCTGGGAAACCTTTATGTTTGCTCTAGACTCTCACATTCCTGTTTCTAAGAGAACCAGTGTTCCCAAGTCCACTCTTGGTTCACGTGGCCTACAGGTATCCAGGGACAAGAATTCCCAGTACAGATATGACACCAAGCCAGACCAGTATGTGCCAAGCTATGAAACTCTGTATGTGCCCAGCCATGAAGCTACAACACCACAAAGCCTTGACGCTCCTGTAGATGCACCCACGACTACCTTGGAGGATGTGGAACCCATGCAGATCGGGGCCATCCGGTCCGGGCTATCTAAGGTAGAAAAAGAACGGAGGAGAGGCTATGGATTTTGTTTTTACTGTGGTGTAAGCGGGCACTTTATATCTCTTTGCCCAACTCGCCCAAAGATTCTTCAGTTGGGTACTATTGGGAGTTTTTTTGCTACCCCAGAATCTGTGCCTGCTATGCAGCTTGAAGTTTCTCTGCCCCAGTCTGACGTTCTGGCTCCAGTGTCTCCAGTTCCGGCTCCAATGTCTCCAGTTCCGGCTCCAGTGTCTCTAGTTCCGGCTCCGGTGTCTCCGGCTCCGGTGTCTCCAGTTCCGGCTCCGGTGTCTCCAGTTCCGGCTCCTGTGTCTCCAGTTCCGGCTCCTGTGTCTCCAGTTCCGGCTCCTGTGTCTCCAGTTCCGGCTCCTGTGTCTCCAGTTCCGGCTCCTGTGTCTCCAGTTCCGCAGTTCCGGCTCCTGTGTCTCCAGTTCCGGCTCCTGTGTCCCCAATTCCAGTTCCTGTGTCCCCAGTTCCTGTGTCCCCAGTTCCAGTTCCTGTGTCCCCAGTTCCGGTGTCTCCAGTTCCGGTGTCCCCAAGTGAAGTTCTTCCACCTGACTGTACTTATGCCTCGAATGGTACTATGGTCTGTAAACAAGATCTAGTAATGTTTGAACGAGCTTTACAAGAGGTGAGTGCACCCCCTACCAGAACTTCAAGATCAACGAGGTCCAAAACATCTGTGAACATCTGAATGAATTACAACTTCCTGTAAAATAGGGGGGTATGTTGGTTTCCCTCACCCAGGATTATACTTCATTGCATCACAGCTACAACAACTGGCGGGTTGTGGAACCACTAAGATAGACACTCCTAATAACCGATTGCTCTTAACGGGGAACCCCCATAGGCTATTGATGGAAGCTCTAGAGGCAGATTTCTTTCCTTATAAATGCCCAATTATAAAATTAGTTAGGAAAATATGGCAGACAACAAAGGTACTATTGGGGTATTTTGGGATAATAGAATTTTCTCCTATATGGAATAACAAAAACTTGCAGGAATTAATGAGCATAGAGGAATCTGGCGAGTGGACGGGGCAGGGCATAAACCGCTTAATACATTTGTTTGAGGGAGAAACTATGAAAACATTTTCAGAACTGTCAAGGGAATACGATATATCAAATAAAACATTCTATAAGTACCTTAAAGTGGTTGTTTAATGTCACAATGTAGAGTATAAGATTTCCTATCATCTGTGCCCAGTCTTGCCACACAGAGTTAATCCAGCGCTGAGTAATCATCTTTTAAAGTTCAGTGCAAATTAACAGAATTTCAGATAATAACCTGCCAAATTAGGTTAAGTCCGTTTCTCTGTTTTTGCTTTCAGTAACAGGTTATTTACAAATCTAGCATGGACATAACAAGAGGTGATCCAAAGTTCATTGTATATTACTAGGATGTGTTATGATGTTAATCACCTCATGTTATGATAAACAAAACATAACATGATAAACATGTCCTAGCTAGATATGTAAATAACCTGTCACTCAAAGCAAGAAGAGAGAAAACTGACTTTTGCTTTAGGCAGGGTTTTATCTGGAAGGCTGTTCATTTTCACTGAACATAAAAGAGGATTTCTCAGATCTGGATTAACTCTGTGTGTCAAGACTGGGCACAGATGATAGGAAATCTTATACTCTACATTGTGACATCAAAAAATTAATAAAAAAAATTGGGTTTACAACCACTTTATGGTTCGCCATGCCATTCAAACACAATTTAGAGCACAAACAGTTATATGGACTCAGATTCCTGCCCTTCACAAGATAATTAAGGCTAGAACATCTAAAGGCTTAATCTCAACAATGTACAATACGTTGGGAGATAGAGCTATAAGTAGAGCGGGCCCCATTAAGAGCAGAGAGGAGTGGGAAAGGGACTTGGGGACACTTACTTCTAAACAGTGGGATAAGATCCTGCAACAAGGAGCATTCGTTTCAATCGCCCCAGTGCAGAGACTGTCCCACTTGTTCTTACTGTATAGAGTATATCATACCCCTCATAAGATGTTCAAATTAGGCTGGAGGCAAAATAACAAATGCCCAAGATGCAAGGCTAAGGGAGACCTTATTCATATGGTCTGGAAGTGCCCAAGGTTGTATAGCTATTGGGCGGAGATAATTGAGAGGATCAATAAAGCCTTCGGAGCTTCATTGGAACCAGAGGCCAAGACTTGTCTTCTGGGGAGCACGGGGGACAGCCAAGTCCCTCCAGGCAGCTTAGAGGCAGTATTAAGATGCCTATTTCAGGCACGTAAAATAATCGCTCAAAAATGGCAGGCATATCTACCCCCGTCAGTAGAAAATTGGGAAGCAACTATTAATCTAACCATCCCTAGTGAAAAAGTGAATTTCATTAAAAAAAAAAGGGGAGGTAGGTGGAAGAATGTTTCCCAATAGTGATTGATAGATACTCACAATCCTAAAATGAAAAGTATATAAAAAGAATTGAACAAGAAGGGTTGAGGAAAAGCCTCCTCCCAACTTTGAGGATCTTAATGTGAGATATATCAATCTTGGTAATAAGGTAGGCACACCAAACACGTACGTTGAATATCAAAATTAGAAAATGTAATTTACATAAAAACAAATTTTTATACATGTAGAACAAAGTGATTGAAAGACGACCACAGTATTTACAGAGAGGCACAAATGGAGTTTTGTACACTATTGCCAACTAGTTTCGCATTTATATGCTTCTTCAGGGCTTTGCACCTCGGTCTCTTCTGAGAGATAGTCGTCTGTATGTAACAATAAATGCCATTAATACAAAACAGCAAATATAACAAATTTGTATAAAATTATTCATACAAAGTATCAACATTTCACCAAAAATTAATAATAATAAATAATATATAAACATAAACCTCCAGGCTTGAATACCTCACTGTCATACAGGTCCTTCCTTTGATAATAAAAACAAAATATCAATGCATATATGCCTAATGGTCACGGTTTATCTGTGCCTTTTTTCAAGGCTATATATGGTAATTGTGGTAAATAGATGTGAAATTACTATTAATTTCCAATAATCTTTGAAAGAACAGCTGTTGTGTAATATATGTATCTATTTCTATTTCCTAATTTTGATTTATCTATCTAATTGTTCATAATGTCTCTGTCTATTTTGTCAGTTAAACTTGAGTCTATCGATCAGAAATACCGCATTAAATATCTATTGTATACTACGGTGATGTATATGCAATTTATTTGTAAAGAGATGCTAATGTTTTGCTATTATCCTGTTTTGATTTGGGTGACAAGCGCCCCACTGAACCTGAACTGAACCTCAACCCTTCTTGTTCAATTCTTTTTATGAATTTCATTAAAGAAGGGAATTATGGTAAATTTGTGAGACTGTGGGGACCATGGCTCAGAGGAGTGGGATAATCTTTATAGGGGGGACCCAATAATGGAGATTGTCTCGACCCACTAAGAGCCTACTTTCTTTGGTTATGATGGCTTCAGTGGATTATCTGCTTGGTCAGCTTGAATGTTCTAGTAGACCCTTGAGTTATATAACGCTTCTGGAGGACTTCCTCAGCTAATTGCTTAAAGTTTAAGGGTATATATTAGCAAGACCTCTCCTTAGGCTAGGCAACACAAGAGAAGTACGCTCCATTGAGATGAGATGGGGTAGGGAGGGTGGGGAAGGGGGGGAAGGGAAGCACAAGGGATGGCACACAAGGGGGGACAGCAGGTAAAAGACATTTCCTGATGACTTAAGCACAGTATATAGTTTATTTTATAGTTGTTTACTTATTTCAACTCTATGTCGTTATTTATATATGCTGTAACCACAAGTTTTAGTATTTGCCAATGCTGGCCTAAGAAAAGCAAATAGAGATGAATATAATTATAAAAAAAAAGGAAAGAGTAGAGGAATACTCCCAGGAAGAGGAGTATTAAAACGGCGATGAGGATGACCAGAAGGCGGCACTTATATTTTCTCCATAAGACATATCTCAGTGTCTTGTAGGGCGATGTAAACCATAAGAACGATGTCTCTGCACGCTTAGGGTCTTCCAATTTGGGATTCATGTTTGGTTCGTTTCGTCCCATACCGGCCGGCCCTTCGTCATTTTCTTGCTCATTGACGAACTCTAATGTCATCTGCATCTTCCCTGCAAGAATCCTGGTGTTATTCTTCTGGCCCACACAAGGCCACCAACCCTTCACCCTCTTTTGCTGAAACAGCGACGCCCAGTGATCTACAGCATTTGACTCGTCCAGCAAGTCCAGGGTTCACTTTTTTGCTGTCTTGGCTGGTTTCGGCATGCGGTTTAGATCGAGCTGCAGGGAACCTAGGTAGTCATCAGAGGAAAACTTGTCCAAGCTTCAGAAGTTTTCCTTTGCAGAGACTGAGCAGACCTGCTCGGCTGGGAGATAATCAAATGGGAAAATAAAACTCCAATTAAAATTTCCTTTACCATCCTAAAGGCCTGTAGTGAACATCTGTTTTTTGTCAATGTTCTTCATGGCCGATCATCCAGCTCTTCACATAAATGTCGCTCATTTTCTCCCCTGTGATGCTGACATCATCTAGGATGACATCACTGATGTTCCAGACAATACAGCGCAAGAAAAACCTTTTTGCTTTTCTTGGCGTGATGTTAAACGGCGGCCAGGGAGTTCTCAGTGATATGGTGAACACATCCACTCACATCTGCAGCTTTCCCTGTTCTATGTCCGGCTGCATGGGACTATAGAGCGACCTCGTCTCAACGTGCTCATGGACCAGGCTCTGTTTTCGCAGGACCTGCAGAGCCAGATGCTCCTCAGGAGGGCCCAGGAGGGGATTTGGGAATTTATCAAGATCAGACAGACTGTACTCCTGACCACGGAGGAGAGTCCTGTTCTTTTTTTATAGATGGGGCGTTTGAAGTTACACTTCTTGGCAAATCCTTCAAGAAGCTCAGATGGGAGTAGCTGGTCCATCCACTTGTTCGGTCCTGATATGCAGTAAGACTGAGGAATGCCACACCCAGCCCTGTATTTGGAGATAACACGGTTCTCCAAGTCTATGACTGTCTCTCTGACCAAATCGTCTTTGGTCATCAAGTCATAGTCGTAAATGGTGATCTTCAGGTCCTTCTCCAGGGGGAGGGTGACGTTCAGTTCAAACATCTTTCCAAACTTGGGCTCCAGTGTGCAGGGGATGTAATTCTCCTGATCGTTTATAGACTTCTTCCCGGCAGAAATCTTGATGTAGGGGTCACACTTGCCATTTAGATCTATTGGCTGCAGGCCAAATGCCCGAATAACGTAGACCCTTATAGAGCACTCCTGTAATCCCCTAGGTGGCAGTTGGCGGAACTGTTTTGGTGGAAACACGCCATCTGAATCCTCAGGAAGCGCATATATTTTAAAGGATCCCTTAAACTCCCCAACTACATCAGGGTCCTTAGCTTCTTTCCATTTTCCCCTATACAGTTTATAGGTCTGGCACAAATCGGATAGGGCCTCATAGTCGGCAACCTTCTCCAATTCCATGTCCAGAACCTGTAAACTGTCAAAACCTCATTCCATATAATCCCCACACTTGTCCTTCTCTCCAATAGATAAATAGAACTTACTCCACCAGTCAAACTCTTCTTCATGAAGGCTGGACTGGGAGGTAGATATGTTAATAATAGATGAGATGCCACCTGCAAACTGACTGGGTATTAGAGGCTCCTTGTCGTCAATATCGATGAGAACCTCATCCCGTGGAGTAACACTTGTATCATTAGTGCATCCATCCTCCAGGTCACCCTCTTTCTCGTTGTGGTCGCAGTGAAACTCCTCAAGGGATTGGATGGTGCACTGCCCAACCACAAAATTCCCACCTAAATGCAGGTTGCCAATCACTTTCACAATGATGGGTGGACAGTTAAGCGGCTCTCTGGGAAGATTCACCTCCAGGAAAAGGACACAGGTATAAAAGTTGGGATTCTCTTTGAAATTTTTAACCACTTGATCACCTTAGGACAGTGTTTTTCAACTCCAGTCCTCAAGGCACACCAACAGGTCATGTTTTCAGGCTTACCATTATTTTGCACAGGTGATTTCATCAGTTTCACTGCCTTAGTAATCACCACAGCCATTTCATCTGAGGAAAATCCTGAAAACTTGACCTGTTGGTGTGCCTTGAGGACTGGAGTTGAAAAACACTGCCTTAGGACGTCCATGGACATCCCCCATTTTGTGCGGTGATATCTGAATGATGCCTGCAGCCACAGGCATTATTCAGATATCGCTGTCTTCAGCCGGTGATTCTGTGCACCAGAAGAACGATAAAAAAAATGTATAGTTAAAAAAATAAAATAAAGGATCCCTTAAACTCCCCGACTACAGGGACGTCCCCCCCTCCCGCCGCCATCCGGTGCTTTTACAGGCTCTCCCGTGCCATCAGGGGCCCAGAGAGCGAATCGGCCGGCGCTCGTTGGTGAAGGATAGAGATGACTGGTGACCAGGTTACCAGTCACCTCTATGACTGTCGGAAGACCGGGCACCACGTCATGACATCACGCTCGGTACCCAGAATGTAAACAAAGCCGCAACCGCGGCTGGATGCATTAGATCGGTGATGTTTTTTTTTCACGATCTCATGCTTTCCAGCCTGGAGGAGAGATGTGGGGTCTTATTGACCCTGCATCTCTAAATAAAGAGGACCTGTCACTAACCATTCCTATTACAAGGGATGTTTACATTCCTTGTAATAGGAATAAAAGTGATAAAAAAAATGTAAAACAAAGTGTAAAAATAAAAAAAGAAGTATAAAAAAAAACAAAAAAACAAAATTAAAAACACCCCTGTCCTGGTCGCTCGCGTGAAAAAGCAAACACGCATGCAAGCCCCGCCCACATATGTCAGCACCGTTTAAACCCCACATATGAGGTATTATTGCGTGCGTTAGGCCTCATTCACACATATCCGTTTTTATGCCATCCGTCAACGGACGACAATGCATTCCTATGGGCGAACGGATGACCATCCGTTACCATCCGTTAACCTCCGCATCCGATCGTATCCGGTTTTTTGAACGTACCAAGGCTACGTCCAAATCCGTGAAAACGTATGTTAACGGACGATGTCCGTTAACATCCAATCCGTTTAGATCCGTTTTGAAGAAATTCTTTTTTTTTTTAGTAAATGAACTTAACCTATGACCCAGGCAGTAGTTGGACAATAGGAAGTGCATCACCAGGATATCATCCCCAAGGAGAAAGAAGGAGAAACATGGCCAGAGATGTGCCCCATGAGGACCTTATCAATCTGGTCCATGAAAGGCCAGGCTTGTGGGACTCAACCTGCCGGGACCACAGTGATAGGGTTAAGACCCAGAACCTGTGGGAAGAAATATTTCAACTTCTGACACCAAATTGGTCCACCATGACTCCGAAACAGCATCATCAACGTGGTAAGTGTTGCCTAACTGCAGCATGCTCTTGTCAGTGTTTATGTAATCATGAGATTATGGACACATGTGAGCAATGTACTGTTGTGTCCTCCGCTGCAGCAGAGCAAAAGCATGTGGCACTCTGGGGATTATTCACTAAAGGCAAATCCCCTTTGCACATTTGCACTCATAACCCCCAAACACTATATATATTTTTTTTTTGCAGACAACCTAGGGAATAAAATGCCGGTCATTGCAACTCTTTATCTCATACTGTATTTGAAAAATAAAGTATCAAACAACTTTTTTTGGGGGATTTTTTTTTTTTATAATGTGAAAGATGAAGTTACGCCAACAAAATAGATAACTAACATGTCACGCTTAAATTGCGCATACTCATGGAATCGCGCCAAATGTCAGTACTTAAAAATCTCCATAGGTGTTGCTTATTTTTTTTTGTACAAGGAGGTCTAGTGCTAGAATTATGACGTCCTTGGGCGGGAAGTGGTTAATATTGTGAATATTCAAGGGCATGCTGACTCCTTCATAGACTATGGAGTCCTATCGTTTTTTATAAAAAAATCCTACTCACTTTAATTAAAATCTTATTTTTCAATGTGTGTTTACAGGTGTGCAAATTAATAAAAGGTGGCGTTCTTTAAGAGACTGTTATCGCAAAGATTATAAGGGGGAGGCAGAGTGTGCAAGCGGTTCCAGTGCTACCACCAAAAAAAAATCTATCTACTTTGAGATGTTATCCTTCCTAAGCAAAGTCATGGATGTTAGATCGTAAGTGACGTTTGGATGTTCCATCTATAAAGTGAAAAAAGTAGGTATCTATATAGTAAGGTAATGTTCCTCCTTTTTATTGTAGTACATCATCAAACATCTCAGAGTGTGAGGAGAACAGTGATGAGACAGAGGCAGTGCAGGGAGGTGATCAAGCCACACAAGAAGGAGAAGGCCAGTCCCAGTCTGAGACAGCACGTCCAAGTGCACCTCCAAGCTTTTCCCAAAGAACCGTGAATGTAAGCATACTATTGATTAGTAATCTTTATCTTATGTACACGAAGGCATCATTGCATGTCTCAATCTGCATAGTATTCTCTACAGGTTAGTCATTACAAGCCAACATCACGACCCTCGCGACGTGGCAAAAAGCCAGAAAACACTGAAATGGACAAAGCTATGAAGTCCTTCATGGAAGAGATGACCTCATTTAAAAGACAAGAGAGTAAGGATCCATTCTGTGATCCCACCAACCCCAGTGCGTCCTTCCTGAGGACAATCTATCACACAATTCAAAAAATATCATCAGAGAGGCATATGGAAATAGAGATGGGAATATTCAATTATGTGGGGGGATGTATTAAAGCTGTAGAGTCAGGAATGCCATTGCCCACTATTAATCAGTTTGAATCCCCTCAGAGACAGTCCCGTCAATATTACTATGAGCACCCTTGCCTTCCACCCCAGCCATATCTACCGCCCTATCCACAGAATCCACAGACCCCTGTGCGTTCGTACACCTCAATGCACAATACACAGAGACCTCCCTATGCTTCCTCCCCTGCTCATTCCTCACAGGGAACATATCCTCTGAGTGCAAATATTAGCACAAATTCTGCCGATGTTTCTCAGGCAAATAGTCAAACCAGCTCTGGTTCTTCTTCCCAATATTCCACTTCATTTTCCCCATCCCCCTCCTCTTCCTATCAGGATTTGTAACCATTTTTTTTATGTTTTTTTTTTTTGTGAAAGACAGTGAGAGATAGTGTGAGACAGTGAATGATAGTGTGACAGTGAGAGATAGTGTGAGACAGTGAAGTGAGACAGCGAGAGATAGTGAGAGACAGTGAGAGATAGTAAGACAGTGAGAGATTGAGATAGTGTGATAGTGAGAGACAGTGAAGTTAGACAGTGAGAGATAGTGTGACAGTGAGAGATTGAGATAGTGTCAGGCGGCGTACACACGACCGAGGTTCTCGCTGAAAACCAGCGAGAACCTCGCTGGAAGCTGCATTCCAGCGAGGACCTCGGCCGTGTGTACGCTCTCGGCGAGCATCCTGTCGGGAAGCCCGTCGAGCAGAAATAGAGAGCACGCTCTCTATTTGCTCGACGGCCTGCCTGGATTAATGGCTGGTTGCCATTCCCGACGAGCGGGTCGCCGATTTCGACGGCCGGCAGAGAACCTCGACGGGCGGAACGATGTGTTCTGCCCGTCGAGGTTCTCTGCCGTGTGTACACAGCCTGACAGTGAGGTAAGACAGTGAGAGATAGTGAGACAGTGAGAGATTGCGATAGTAAGAGACGGCGAAGTGAGACAGTGAGAGATAGTAAGAGATAGTGTTAAAAGTTAGAGATAGTGAGAGACAGTGAGAGATAGTGTGACAGTGAGAGATAGTGACATTGTTGTTGTGAAAGTTTGCATATGTTATGCTTTGGTAAAAATCTGTCAAAGTTTTTCAAGAGTAAAGTAAAAAAGAAACTTTATTTTAAACGGTTATGCATAATAATAAAAAGTGTTTTGAACATATGTGTTTTTTATTTATTCAAAATATACCAAACACGTTATTTTCATATGGTATTGGACATATTTGTAAAATTAATGAAATTTGCACTGCATTCTTCAAATACATTGATATTGCCATGGAACCTCTCCTGATGGAGATAGAAAGAAGTCAGCAAATTTTTCACGTATGGCAATGTAGGAACTGCTTGCACGTACGCTGCTACATTGTATGGAGGGCAGGTGAAACTCTTCCTCTTCCTCAACGTGGATACCCTCCTTATCCCTGATAATGTTATGCAGAATAATGCAGGCCTTTATTACTAACTCTGCATTCTCAAGACTGAGTTGCAAGGGGGTTTGGAAAACACGCCATTTACTGGACAATATGCCAAACGAACATTCAATGAGGCGTCTTGCGCGGCTCAGGCGATAATTGAAGATCCTCTTTTTGTCATCCAGATTATTTCTGGCATAAGGCCTAAGCAGGTAGTAAGAAAGTGCAAAGGCCTCATCGGCAACAAGCACAAAAGGCAGGTCAGGTCCTTCAGTTCCAGGCAGAGGCTCATCAGATGGTAAGTTAAAATTGGCCTTGTCGCAGTCTTCTACCTATTACAGACTCACGGAACACTCTGGAATCAGAACTGCTGCCATATGCCCCAATGTCCACAGCAATACATTTATAATTGCTGTCACAGATAGCCATAAGGACCAATGAAAAATATTTCTTATAGTTATGGAATCTGGACCCAGAACATGGGGGCTTTTGCATACGGATATGCTTTCCATCAAGAGCTCCGATACAATTTGGAAAGTTTGCTCGATTCCAAAATCCATTGGCTATTCTTCGCCACATGTTGCCATCTGGTAATGGCATCACTGCTGGACACAGCTCTTCCCATATGGCAAGGCTTGTATCATGCACTATCTCTGATATTGTAGAAATACCCAATAAAAAGATTTAAAGAGGCATAGGACTGGCCAGTTGCAAGAAACCTAGGAAAAAAAGATAATCTTTTTATTAGTACTGGCACATAAATCAATACAATATTTAGTATCTATACATACTGTATATAAGCACACTCAGTAGACCAGGGGTAGACAACCTCAGCACTCCAGCTGTTATGAAAATACATATCCCATCATGCCTCTGCCTCTAGGAGTCAGCCCTATAATTGTCAAGGTCTTGCAATGCTTAATGGGACTTGTAGTTTCACCACAGCTGGAGGGCGGAGGTTGCCAACCCCAGCAGCAGACCAAAAAAAAATGACATTTGCAATGTATGACTTCTTACCTCAAGGTCACCAAGAGACGTTCTTCTGCAGATACACACCTTCTCATGAATGTATGTCTACGTTGCAGTCATGGGTGCAGCTGGTTCAGTAAGTACTCAAATGTGTCTACGCTCATCCTGGTAAAGTTGAAAAACGTACTGGGATACTGTCGGAGATGAGCATAGTGCAGAGCCACATAACCATCAGAAGGCCGCTTCAGTAGCATGGGGTGGGTCCAGAATCGACGTCTCATAGCCACAATCTTCTTTTTCTTGCTCTCCATTCTCCTCATATTGGCAAATACGACAAACAATGTGATAATGTCCCAAAAATTGTTGGAATCCATCGCACAATGCAGTACACAACAGGACAAAGGAAGGACACAGCAAGGACAAGTCACTCACTGAAAACTGCAATGCAGCATGGGAGGAGCAGTAGTGTCATCAAAGCCACAGAAATGTCTGTGAACGGATGTAAACGGACGAAAAAACTGATGAAAACGGATACATTTGCGGATGTAAACGGATATAAACGGATCGGAAAACGGATGACAACGGATGTAAACGGATCGATAGACGGATGTAAACAGATATTAACGGAATGGATGACGGATGAAAACGGATGAAAAATCGGGTAAAAACGGATAAGTTTTTAACGTGGCTAAACTGATGGTACCAGTGTGAATGAGGCCTTAGAGTGTCAGCAACAATTCTAGCACTAGACCTCCTCTGTAATTCAAAAATAGTAACCTGTAAAAAAAATTAAAGCGTCGCCAATGGAGATTTTTAAGTACCAAAGTTTGGCACCATTCCATGAGTGTGCGCAATTTTAAAGCGTGACATGTTAGGTATCTATTTACTCGGCGCAACATCATCTTTCACAGACCAGTTTCAGCAGATAAGTTTGATCGTGTGTACGCGGCCTTAAGGTTGCGCAGACCCCATGCCAACACCTCAGTACAGGTCCTCTGCAGGTGGGGCCTGATATTTTCCAGCACCATGTAGATATTGGGGCTCTTCTCGATCGGAAGGACAGGCAGGTCTGAGTCCTCTGACTCCAGACCAGGCATGTGGTGCAGGGCAGGCTTTTCCCTGTGGATGAGTTCAAAAGATACCAGGAGTTCACCTGTATTCTTCTCACCCATAAATATTGGATGCCAGGAAAGTTTTGGTAGATGCTGTAGACTGGGCTTACAGATACACTGGCCCATGTATTTATTTGCCCCATAGGTGTTATGGTCGTGGATCTCCACCACAATACTGGTAGGAACCTCCGCTATCATCTCCGGGCCTCCAAATATTTCAATCTTGTGGAAGATGAGCGTCTGGTCCCAGGTTGGGTTTAAAGTGTTTTTCCACACCACTGTCTTCTGGCTCTGATGGAGGAATGACACAATGGCATATGGGTCAGAAAAGCTGTCTCTATCCATTGACATCAAGTTACAAGCTTGGTAGAGGTAACAACACAGGTGGTAGCGGTTTCCATAATCAAAAATACAGGAAATTGGAGTTCTGTCCACTTCTAAAGTCTTTGTGTCCTTCCCATTGTCACTTGTGTCATCAGTGACTCCACCTGTTTCAGCAAAGAGCTTGCCCTGAGCTGACTGGTTAAATTTTGTCAGGTGCACGGCCAGTCCAAACCACAGCTGAACCCGGACCTGAGCTGGCATCTTGGCTCCTTTATTACCCGCTTGTGGGTATTTGAGAAAGATGTTCTGGAGTTCCCCGCAGTTCTTTCCACGACACATGGGGCCATTGCTCGAGTAAAGGACTTCATGGGCTGGCATTCTGTAGTAAGCCAAGCGCTTGTCTCCTTGAAGCATCCAAATAAATATATCTAGCAGACTGTTCTGTGGCTCCTCTGCCATGGCTTTCAATCTCTGCAGCCAATCCTCAGCTTGCCCCACTTTACCCCCCCCCCCCTCCCCGAGCGAACATCCCACCCCTCACCCTGCTAACAATAATAATTTATTTTCTAAATATTTCTACTTCTACCAATTTCTAGACTTTTTTCCATGACAGATCTTTTAACTTCATCCACTCTTCAGTTTTTCCCCCCCCCAGTTTTCTAATTGTAGTAATGACAATTCCAGCTTACTGCAAAAACCCTTCAAATCTTCAGTAAAACGTAATGTAGCCGTAACCCCCTGGTTCTCTGCTATTAGACAGGCTGGAAAACCCCATCTATACACAATTTTTTTGTCCTGCAACTGCGGGCCAGTGTTGTGACAAGTCTGTAAAAACCAAGATCTCAGCGCCCATATATTCTATTGGTGTGGAGCTTCTCAGGCCTTTTAAGATTTGTTGTTTCATTTCCCAATCTAAAAACCTCACTATCACATCTCTCACTCTATCCATTGGGGGAATAGTCCTCCTTTGTACTGTACACTCTTTCAAACAACAATGGGGACTGTTGCATCCTTCTTCAGTATTTTATTGAACAGTTCACAAATCGTTGTTTCTAAGATGCTGTTTCCAACTGATTCCGATAATCCATGTAACCTCAAATTATTGCGTCTATTGCGATTTTCTTGATCCTCTAACTTATATTATAGCGGATACTCCTCATTTATGCCCAATCAGCTTCTTTTTTTTTTTTTAAGATTTAAGCAAAATGTATTATCAGCAACTGTATAAGTGACCACAGAGAGAAACTCCCAGTACTGTGGTGATCAGGAAACAGACAACCAGGAAATGTCCAGACCAGAGAAGAAATACAGCAACATCAGAGCAACGAACAATGGGGACATGAAACCAGGACTGCAGTAAGGTAAAAGAAGCTATTTAGCTAAAAAAAAAATCCTTTAGTGACCCTTTAACCATTCGGCTTCAGCATCTTCATAGCCACATAATTCAGGAAAGAGTAGAGGAATACTTCCAGGAAGAGGAGTATTAAAACGGCGATGAGGATGACCAGAAGGCGGCACTTATATTTTCTCCATAGGACATATCTCAGTGTCTTGTAGGGAGATGTAAACCATAAGAACGATGTCTCTGCACGCCTAGGGTCTCCCCATTTGGGATTCATGTTTGGTTTGTTTCATCCCATACAGGCCGGCCGTTCGTCCTTTTCTTGCTCAATGATGATCTCTAGTGTCATCTCCTTCTTCCCTGCTAGAATCCTGATGTCATTCTTCTGGCCCACACAAGGCCACCAACCTGAAACAGCGACACCCAGCGATCTACAGCATTTGACTCGTGCAGCAAGTTCAGGGTGCTTTTTTTTGCTGTCTTGGCTGGTGTCGGCATGCGGTTCAGATCGCGCTGCAAGGAATCTAGGTAGTCATCAGAGGAAAACTTGTTGTTGTCCCATATCTGAAGCATGAGGTTTGGAGGGATTTTATCTTCCATCTTGTCCAAGCTCCAGAAGTGTTCCTTTGTGGAGACTGAGCAGACCTGCTCGGCTGGGAGATAATCAAATAGGAAAATAAATCTCCAATTAAAATTACCTTCACCATCCAAAGACCTGTAGTGAACATCTGTTTTTTGTCGATGTTCTTCATGGCCGATCATCCAGCTCTTCACATAAATGTCGCTCATTTTCTCCTCTGTGATGCTGCCATCATCTAGGATGACATCACTGGTGTTCCAGAATTGGGGAATTTATCAAGATCAGACTGTACTCCTGACTAGGGTTGTCCCAATACCACTTTTTTAGGACCGAGTACAAGTACCGATACTTTTTTTCATGTACTCGCCGATACCGAATACCGATACTTTTTTTAAATGTCATGTAACAGTTTCCAAACCACAATACAGACTAAGGATATTTTCTTTAAAATTATGAAGAACTCTAACTCAAGACATTAAAAAAGAATAAAAATGAGTAAAAATTAATAAAAATGTTTTTTATTCTTGTCACGCAGTAGTAAAAAACTCAAAGAATTTTCACAGAACATGTTGATAAATACAAAAAAAGTATTCTATTTAGGCATCGGGAGCATTTGCGCGAGTACAAGTACTCCCGCAAATACTCGGTATCGGTCCCGATACCGATACTAGTATCGGTATCTGGACAACCCTACTCCTGACCATGGAGGAGAGTCCTGTTCTTTTTATAGATGGGGCGTTTGAAGTTACACTTCTTGGCAAATCCTTCAAGAAGCTCAGATGGGAGTAGCTGGTCCATCGACTTGTTCGGTCCTGATATGCAGTAAGACTGAGGAATGCCACACCCAGCCCTGTATTTGGAGATAACACGATTCTCCAAGTCTATGACTGTCTCTCCTACCAAATCGTCTTTGGTCATCAAGTCATAGTCATAGACGGTGATCTTCAGGTCCTTCTCCAGGGGGAGGGTGACAGTGAGTTTAAACATCTTTCCAAACACGGGCTCCAGTGTGCAGGGGATGTAATTCTCCTGATCGTTTATAGACTTCTTCCTGTCAGAAATCTTGATGTAGGGGTCACACTTGCCATTGAGATCTTTTGGCTGCAGGCCAAATGCCCGAATAACGTAGACCCTTATAGAGCACTCCTGTAATCCCCTAGGTGGCAGTTGGCGGAACTGTTTTGGTGGAAACACGCCATCTGGATCCTCAGGAAGCGCATATATTTTAAAGGATCCCTTAAACTCCCCGACTACATCAGGGTCCTTAGCTTCTTTCGATTTTCCCCTATACAGTTTATAGGTCTAGCACAAATTGGATAGGGCCTCATAGTCGGCAACCTTCTCCAATTCCATGTCCAGAACCTGTAAACTGTCAAAACCTCGTTCCAAATAATCCCCACACTTGTTCTTCTCTCCAATAGATGAATAGAACTTACTCCACCAGTCAAACTCTTCATGAAGGCTGGACTGGGAGGTAGATATGTTAATGGATGAGACGCCACCTGCAAACTGACTGGGTATTAGAGGCTCCTTGTCGTCATATTGATGAGAACCTCATCTCGTGGAGTAACACTTGTATCATCAGTGCATCCATCCTCCAGGTAAACCCTCTTCCTCGTTGGGGTCGCAGTGGAACTTCTCAAGGGATTGGATGGTGCACTGCCCAACCACAAAATTCCCACCTAACTGCCGGTTGCCAATCACTTTCACAATGATGGGTGGACAGTAAAGCGGCTCTGTGGGAAGATTCACCTCCAGGAAAAGGACACAGGTATAAAAGTTTGGATTCTCTTTGACATTTTTTAATAACGCCGGACTGCACACTTTCTCCTCCGCACACAGCTAAGAACACAGCTGTCCCCATGCATTGGCTTAAATCTCAGGACACAGCTAAGAACACAGATGTCCCCATGTCTTGGCCTTTTATCCTAGGACACAGATGCCCCCATGCCTTGGTTTTAATATCAGGACACAGCTAAGAACACAGATGGGCCATGCCTTGGCCTTTAATCCCAGGACACAGATGCCCCAATGCCTTGGCCTTTAATCCCAGAACAAAGCCCAGGACACAGATGTCACAAAACACCAAAAAAAGCAAGACTGTCCCGGCAAACCCAGATCAATTGCCAAGTATGAAGATATTTTGTTTTACGTATTTAACTTTAAATTATTATTTTAACGTAATTTATGTTTATTTACAACTCTTATGTGGAGCCAATAAAGTCTATACTGTCAACCCATGCTGGATGGCTTTATAGGAGATTGCTCTCATTTTGCTGCGGTTGTCTACCATCCAGTTTTATACATATATGTTTTGTGGCCTCTTACTCTTCTATTAGTGAATGCAAGCAAGCCGCCTCTGTTGCCTTCTCCTTGACATTTATTGATCTTCTTTAGGGCTTGAGGTCTGGGTTGGGCTGAGACACATGTGGTCTGCACCACTGAGCCCAATACCTGTGGGTCTGGACGTCCAATCACGTTCATATCTTTGATTGCTTCCACTTCCTTTAATCCCTGACAAAGACATTATATAAGTTGAAACGCGTTGGGCTGACTTGGTGGAAATGCAATATATTTTTAATAATTTCACCTATCCCTGCAGTATATGTACAATGTAGGCCAGGAAGTGAAGTGTCTCGTCCAGCCGATTTTTTAAACCTGTTGTCTAATAAAAGTTTTTTCTACTTTTTATATACCAACTTGTAATTGTGTGATTTCTATTGCTGCAACAAAGTCCCATGGGAGATATATTTTGTCTACTGTGCAGGTCATTCGTCTAGGCGAGTGACTTGCTTGGGGGGAGGGCAGGCCGGAGACTTTACATAAAAAAGGTTAAATAGGCAGAAAAGGGGCCTATTTGTAAAACCCATGTCAATTGCTAAGTGTGAAGATATTTTGTTTTACCTATTTAACTTGAATTTATTATTCTAACTGAAACCCGTCATTTGTTTTATTGTATATTTTGTTACCTCATAGCCCTTGACCTGGTAGAGACTAAATGCAAACCTCACATTGTTACTGCATTTTTTTTATATTTTTAGCTTTAGGAAAGGGTTTATGATCTTAATGACTGTTGCTTCTTTACAGTGTACTGTTCTAGGGACCAATGCTTTTTTGCAAGGTGCAAAACACGACTGTGAATTTTTCATTTGTTAAATAAATGCGCTTTTAAAAGATTACAATTTTAGTGCTTTTTTTGTTGTTTTGTTTTTTTTAAATGTTAACCCTCCTTTTTCCAGCTAACCACTCTGTCCTCTGTAGCCGTCACAGCAAGCAAGTACTAAAAGAGGTGGTGTAGTAGTATATTTGATATATTTAACTACTTGACCGCTGGAAGGTTTTACCCCCTACACGACCAGGATATTTAAAACAAAAATTGCTATCCAGAACTGTGCTACTTTTACCACTTAAGGACCCCTTCACGCCGATATACGTCGCTAAGTTAATCTCTCAGTAGACATGTGCAGACTGGAATATTTTGTTTTGTTTTTTCGTCCGGAAAATAAATGTATTTAGTTACTCCCGAAAATCGTTTTGATTTATTTAGTTTTTCGTTGTGGAATAGCTTTCGTCTGAAAATACAGATATTATACTTGGTTTCTGTCGAATGGTGTCGAATGGTCAAAGAATATTCAACGGAACATCAAAACTTTACGCCAAATCGTACATTTCCGGTCGAATATTCCGCCTACAAGAATTCTAATGTTGTATGACTAGTAAGAATCTATAATCTCTCTATAATGTGGATGTCAAATCTATTCTCTCTGTATAATGTTGAATCTATTCTCTATAATGTCGAATCTATTTTCTCATAAATCAAAATCTATTCTCTGTAATGTCGAATCTATTATTTCTATAATGTCAAATCTTTTTACTATAGCATCGAATCTTTTCCCTATAGCATCGAATCTTTTCCCTATAGCATCGAATCTTTTCCCTATAGCATCGAATCTTTTCCCTATAGCGTTGAATCTTTTCCCTATAGCGTTGAATCTTTTCCTTATAGCGTTGAATCTTTTCACTATAGCGTTGAATCTTTTCACTATAGCATTGAATCTTTTCACTATAGCGTTGAATCTTTTCACTATAGCGTTGAATCTTTTCCCTATAGCGTTGAATCTTTTCCCTATAGCGTTGAATCTTTTCACTATAGCGTTGAATCTTTTCCTTATAGCGTTGAATCTTTTCACTATAGCGTTGAATCTTTTCACTATAGCATTGAATCTTTTCACTATAGCGTTGAATCTTTTCACTATAGCGTTGAATATTTTCCCTATAGCGTTGAATCTTTTCCCTATAGCGTTGAATCTTTTGTCTATAATGTCAAAGTACAGTATGTGTGTGTATATCAGGTTCGATAGACAGATTGCTATTCTGTATTCAGTCAGCGTCATTTTCGAATCTCTCTATATGGAATTGTTATCGCAACGAAAAAGAAAATAATGCATTTTTATGTCAGATCTTTCGGTTTTCGTTTTCTGCGCTTTCGTTATCGTTTGTTAAAACGATAACGAAAATACAGATTTTCGAACGAAAATGCATTCTAACGAAAACGAATGCACATGTCTATCGCTCAGTCCTCTAAGACGGACAGAAAGCAAAGCAGATCTCCTTTAGTAACCGAGGTAGTACTAACAACTGGCCCCACCTAAGTACAGCTCAGCGTTCAGGATAAAACGCTACTCGAAAATTAAGAATAGATAATTTTTAACATGTATATTTATACACATCAGTCAGCCAAGTGTTTGGATCACCTTAGCCGGGTAGTTTTTAAACCTATGGCCGTTGTTGAGCACTCGATGCTATTAGGTCATCGTGACATGATTATTGGTCTACCTTTTTAATCTTTTTAATCTATTTCATTGCTAGTTTGCATATTGGAATATGAATATATTCAATAGATGTCCGGTGGGTTCTGTCTATGACCCATGTGAAAAGAATGTGTATTATGTTAAAAGATATGGTGTTTCTAATTAGATTTTATGGGATATGGATTTTACACCAGCCCAAATATGTTTAATGGTCCGCAACACAGAATGTATCGGTCTATAATAATGAGGAGACCCGCTCACCGTATGCACCACATTCCCTGACTTCAGCAACATCTTATAGCGAGAGCAGTGAAGGGCAAGTGTGGCGGTGTACGATAGGACGGAGTTACTTCTGCCCTCACGCCATCACTACAGAGATTGCCTGTAGTGTGGGTATTGACGCGATGACGCAGATGCGCATCCAGCGCTGATTGAGGGCGGACCCTCATTATACTTAAATCCGGTTGGCGCTGTATGGAGTCACGCCCTCAGAAGAAGTCCGGTAGTGACGAAACGTCAGGAAATGACTCTACAGCATCCAAACCAGAAGTGACATGTGCGCTCCACGGATAAGAACCAGGAAGACACCAAACCGGATCTATTCCACGGCGGTCCTCAGGGTGGAAAATCCAAGTGAGCAAACACCACACTAATACTATTGTTTGCCTAATTTCTTCACATTGTGGTACGCATATATGTTAACAGGGTTTTGTTTTTGGGGTTTTAATAAATCTTTTAAAAGCGATACTGCTCTATATGCACTTTTAATTTCCTCACATGATTGTGACAATATTAAATTAAGACAGCGGAGGAGGAGTTGTGTTCAATGCTGATATATTCTTACTATCTGGTGAGTTTAACCCCCAAAGGGGACTTGTTTTCCCCCCACGTGGTGAACACCCCTTTGGTGAATGGAGCACTCAGCACAATTATCCTGATTATCACACTAACTGGCATTCATCCTCACAAACGCGCAGTTTTCTAACGCTTCTGCAAGACTTGTTATAGACTCTGGGGAGTTTGTTTACTTTTTCTGCTTTTTTGTTCATATATGTCAATTTTAAGCAGCTGCTTTGGATTTCTGAGGTTTCATCTTTTATCTATTCCTAATTTTTGAGTAGCATTTTATCCTGAGTGCTGAGCTTTACTTAGGTGGGGCCAGTTATTAGTACTTATTCGTTTTATACGTTTTTTTCTTTTACTCAGAAGCTATGGATGCACTCAAATTTCTAAGCAATAGAAATTTAGATGTTAATACCTTATTTACAGCTAGTGAACCCACCGTGGCTCAGGTAAACTATAATGGAGCAATGTTGGCACTAGGGAATGCTCTTGAAAAGCAAGTAAGAACCTGGTGGGACATTTGCACCTTAAATTAATACATTAAAGATCATTTAACAATTAGAAGCCTCAGATGGGAGGTTAGACCTCAGGATGGGTTGGACGACCCCAACTCCATCCGTGAATGGTTCGATTTTTTCAATGGGGTTGCGTTTAAGCTGCAAGATCTTATACTTTAGAGGAAGAAACGCAAGATGTCCATTCTTGAAGTTAGATTAGATGAGCTACAAAAACAATTAGATCCCATTAAAGACACACAATCGATCGTGGATTTTAATACTAGATCCAATAAAAGATTACAAAAGGTTGATAAAGACACACAAAAATAAAAATTAAGAAATATCACAGGGACATGGGAGATTACAAAATCAACAATATTTATGCATTGCAATCATTATTGCCTGAGGATTTAAATTTGGTAGTTAAACCTCAATGAGAAGTACCTCAGAATGACGTGATTAGCACACCGCATCCAGGAAGAATAATGGAAAATTTAAGTGATGATGATATAGACATTGACTCAATTTTCCACCCCAATAAGGAGAGGAAAAGGCAAACCTAGAGGAGGAAGGGGACGAGGAACCAATTAACCAGGTGCCCCTTCGTTTCTCACTCAAAATTACTACCAGCCATTGTCCTCACAACAAGATGCGTTAAAACAATGCCCCACCATCTCGTCCTTCTTTAGGGAGAGGTGGGAGGGGGCAGAGGAGGGGAAGAAGTCACCCACCTACCAGAGGGAGACCACATTACTCCCCACAACAGTACATAGACCAAGATTGGAGGGACAACCAGCCACACAACCAATGGACCAGGGACCAATACTCACAACAAAGAAACATGGGACCAGAGGATGCAGGGCTGGAAGGAGGATCCAGAAAAAGAATGCGGCACCAGTAACCAGTGGTATTTTTAATCTAAGTACTGTTGAGTTGACGCATAAGGAATTGAATATTCTTAACTCAGGCCTCAAATGTGGGATAAAAAAAAGCAATTAACAAATTAATGTTTATATCAATATTCACAAGTATATTAGAAAATTAAACATAAAGAAATACTTTGTGGGCCTCAATACACAGATGGGGATGGCTAACAATCTTCATGGTGTCGTCAACAGTGGGCTCAGAAATAAATCATTATTCAACCCATTAAATTGGCTACCCGTGAAGAAACGGGTTCTGTTTAAGACTGGATGTATGGTGCACAGGACCACCCATGGTAAGGGGCCAGTGTACCTGCAGGAAAAATTCACCAAGTATGTGCCCAACCGTACCTTAAGGTCGGCTAATTTGGAAACTTTGGTGATTCCTAAATTTCAAAAAAAAAAATGCGGAGGGATGATGAGTGCGGTTCAGGGAGCCCAGTTTTGGAACTCCCTGCCTCTAAAGTTAAGGCTTGAGAATGATCTTCTTAAGTTCCGGAAGCTTTTAAAAACTGAGCTTTTTAGTCAAGCCTATGGAATTACATAGTACACACGGTTATTAAAAACATCAAATTAGGTTTTGTGGTATTGAGAAATATTTACTTTTTTTTTTATTTTTTTTTATAAAGTATCTAATTAATCTTGTCCAAGACAAAATATGAATTTCTATATTTTTATTTTCAATATTTATATTACATTTTAATATATACAAATATATTTTTTTATAGATCACTGCGAAGAGGAGCCTACCGATCTTTTGTAAACATGGTGCAATGGGTTTCTAGGAACAAGTAGGCGAACCCCAGATACCGTCATGTGCGTCTGGAAAAATTAGAAATGCATATTCCTGATTCGAGAATCAGTAAACAGGTTTCAAGTGGTCATCGGACTATAACGCCTCCAATATGGCATTTGAATAATTTTTGTTGATTTTTAGTTAGGTATTTTCAGAGTTTTGTGTTTGTTTGGTTTTCATTTAATTGCTCTTTATTATATAATGTTAATAATGTTATTTTATTTCTTATGCCGCGTACACACCATCACTTTTTGTGATGAAAAAAAATGATTTTTAAAAATGTCATTTAAAATGATGGTGTGTGGCCAAAATGTCATTTCCTGACACAGCATGACAGCATATACGTATGGGAAGGCTCCGCCCCCCTGCCCAATCAGGACCGGTTATACTATAAAAGTAGGTCTCCTCCCCTATACCCGCATTCTCTGTTTTTTCCTTCACTGCTACAGGCGGTTATACTACTGCTAAAGAAAGCAGGAATTTTTATTTTCCCTCACCTGGCCGGACACTTCCCGCCAAGCCGCACAGGTTCAAAGCCTCTCCTGTGACGAAGCTCCCCGCTGTACAGGCAGACCTGAACGCCTAATGGGGGAGGCCTCACCCCAGCAGGATCCAGGAGGATGGGGGTGAAGGCATATGGTCTCTAGGGATTGCTCATTTATCATGACGCCATGTATGGACATTCATTGGACTTTGGACATGAAGCATGCAGGTGGTAAGGCACCACATGGTGCACACAATTCTATTCAGTTACTGCTGCAAGTATAGGCAAGGATGTGGTTAACTTGCATTACTGAAGGGCTGTGGTTGTGTCTGCAATACTGCTAATGATGATAGCAGGTGCTGTGCTGGGCTGAAGCCTTCCATTTTAACTGAATAAGCCTGGCTCTACAGTCTTGATTTATTTTCTGCAGGTTTGGGGTTAATTTGCATTTCTGAAAAACATATATTACACATGTGAATGTAACTGGATGTCTGTAATGTCACTCTGTTAATATTAAACAGACTATAGGATGTGTTTGCAGCATTGCTGAAGTTTGAACTGATATCAGGTGATATTGAGAGCCCTTTCATTTAATGCAGGGATTGGGCCTGCAATAGGGGCTCACTGTGTATGGAAGATCGGTCTCCTCCTTTCTGGTACATATGTCTAAGTAGGTTTAACTTGCTAGTGCTAATGTCATAGGATCATTAATTTGTGCTGCGTTCCTGTGATTACATTAACTCCACACTAGGTAAGGCTGTGATGTGTTTACTTCTATGCATTTACATGTTGACCTGGGTGCTAAAATGTCAGGATCCAGGGAGCTGTGGTGGCTCAACGTGATTGGCACTGCGCTGACAAGCCATTCACCTCTGAAGCCAAGGGTTCGGATCCCGGTCTCGGCTACATGTGAATTGAGTTTGGTGGTCTCAGCCCGGCTCCCGATGGGTGTGCTATGCAAGGTACGCCTGTGCTTAGTACGCCCACCCCCCCACAAAAACCACCACACTTGCACGCACACGAAATTGGTTTACCACGCACGCACATTGGCCATGGAGAAGGATGGCGATTGCCTCCGGGGGGAGGGTCTGCCTACTGCCAACTCCTGCAGTCCGGCTCCTCTCTCTCGAGTTCACGCACAAAAAAATACACTTAAAAAAAATAAAAAATGTCAGGATCTGTTTAGTCACACTCCTTAGTACTGGTTAGCAATAGGTAATTGCTTGTGTTATTTGGGGTACCCCACTGAAAGATATGGGGTTTGTAGTGGTTACTATTTATGGGAAAATTATCCCAGGCATCTGTGAACCAGTAGCAATCAGCCTTCCTAGAGACCAGCAACTTTGAATAAAGGTGAGGGCAGGTAGGTATATGCTATATCCTAAAAAAGAGTGCACATTATGGGCATAATGAGTGTACATCTCAAGCCCTCAACACCAAACACCAGTCTACCTGCTTCTGCGACAAGGGACAGATCCTCTTCAACCCTGAAAAAATCCCACTATGTAGCAACTGCCAGAAATCGCTACAGGAATCATAGTGGTCGGGTGTAACTGGTGTGACGGCCAGAATGCAAAACAAGGTTGCAGGCCAAGGACAGTGACAAAGGGGCAGAGACTGAGAAGGCCTACAGTCACTAATGGTTCCATACCAAGCCTAATCAAACAACCATGCTTGTTTAAAGGCAACCTCTACCTGAGAGCTTGCTTATGGAAAATCGCTCTGACTAGTTGGCAGATCAGAAGCAAGAGACGGCGACTTTAACCCCGTCCAGACTGACTGTGTGGGACTCAGGTACTAAGCTATTCAAGCAAAATCAGCTAAGGGGTACCTCTGCCTCTAGAGCATGAATGAATGAAAACTTATATAGCGCGGCACATGCGAACTAAAATCGCCTCTGGCGCTTGTTGTTTCTGTCTCCTTTGGTGTCAAAGAGCAGCCAGCCAAACAGGCTTCAGCAGATTAACCAAGGGTACCATTCTTCCAAACAGAGGAAACAATATCCTTGCAAAGACCCTGTGACAGCAAATAGATCTGGAGATCAACAAGATTCATGTAGAGGCTATAGATTGAGGGTTAATGTACATGACAAAGTATAATTACCTAGGCGGTGTTCTGTTACTGTGTACAAGTGATTGTGTAAACTGTACTGTACGATGTGTTTGCAACATGTCTGTTGTTTGTTTAATAAACGCTTTTCTGATAAAAAAAAAACAAGATTCATACTACTGTTAAGTAGTGTTGTGACCTGCGATGAGGCAGGATGGAAGCTGAGCTCTGGTCAGTGATAAGCTCTCTATGGCAGATCCTAGATTGAAAGGGAATAGCCAATGATGCAGTTCAGTCACTGCGGATACAAGACTGTATGCTGTTTCTCCAGAAATCATTGTGGCCAGTGAACCCTTATGGCCCCTCCCACAAGTGAACACATGCCGCTTTAGTCAGAGTAGTGACTGTTCAAGTCGGATCTGGCAATATCTAGAAGGAAGATTAATTCCTTATGTTAATCACCAAAGACCAGAGGATAGCCAAAAGATTGACAAGTTAAACGTGGGAGAACTATGGCGGAGAATAAAGAAGCGATAATCTTTATTAGCCTAAACCCAAGTCGCCCAATAGGGTCATCTGACAGTTGGATGTAAATTTCAGCGAAGGTTCCATGAGTCCTGGGCATTAGGAAGCCAATGGAATTGTTTCATTCCTCTACCTATTCATTGCATTTCCTTCATGATGCGCAAGGGCTATGATTACATGGGCGTTGGTCCAGAAGGATGGCATAGGCCATCGTGGCAATTAATCTCTCCAGTAAAGCCTGACCTCCACAAATCCTACTCCAGGATTTTTAAGGAGTATTGTTCATAGCAGTGCGGCGACTTCAAAGTAGTCCCTACACTACGTTTGAACCCACTGTGGTCTAACTGGGGGCCGTGAGCGTTAAGAATACATAGGCATTGATTCAAGACGCATAGGAATCGCAGTAAAATCGCACAATTTTATGCCGTAATACTGGAAACCTAGTCCATTAAGCCCAACCTGGTGGTGCGATAGGGGTAGTTACCTTGGTATACCCTGTATGTTGTGGTCGTTCAGGCCGACTTGCGGGCACAAGGACTACTGGTAAGTCTTGTTTGAACAGCAAAGTGAATAACTTTATAACGCTGACAAATGCGAACCGAATCGCCTCAAGGCGCTTTGTATCCAGAGTCGTGCTGATCCTTCAGAAGAGTTGTGGCACAATGGCTTCCAAGTTCTGGGAAAGGTCCCAGTACAGACTCTAATCAAGTCGGGAGGAGCCATCATCGAGAGACAAACTAGTCTCATTGCAGTAATCACCTACTGAAGGGTAATTTTGAATGGGGAAAAAGTTAATGAACAAAATTAAGTTACACTCAGAGAAACAGTGTAAGTATCCCATTTGAAGAGATGCTTTTTCCTATTGGTTGCATCCCACGATCGGAAAAGCGATAAAGTACCCTGTAATAACCCTTGTGGTCCGAAGGGGGCCCAAGCAGGGTTGACAACTGTATTAACCTTAGTAAAGAGACTTACTTCCCACGTGGGAAACGATGACTCCACAGAGGAGAAAAGTCCCCGATTGGGGAGGTAGCTAAGCTAATCTTTCAGCATACCAATCATCACAAGTTGTCACTCGTGGGGTTAGTCATGCCAATGAAGGACAAGGTGTCCAAAATCCAGAGCTACAGCGGTCGCAGACTAAAGTCTTTCGTAAACACAACAGAGGGAGCCTCAACTATGCTGAAAGGACTCGGCAAAATGGGGAAGGCCTAGCCTCGCTGGCAAGACGGAATGCAAAACTAGTCAACTTCTGTCAGAGGTATCTCCCAGCATGTTAGGGTTTTCTAGAACTTACAGCCAGAGGGCGTAAGATACAAAAGCCGTTGAATGACAAGGGACAGTCTCAAATGAAAGGCAGTCAAGGGATCGGCAACGAGCAAGACTATCAAGTTATTGGGTCTGACCGTAACCTGGGTGGCTTCCCAGAGGTGGAAGCAGATAAACTAAGAACAGCCAGCTGGGTTGGCAGATTAGCCAATACGTATATATTTAACAAATCTAAGTCTCCAGGAGGCCTATCCGGATTTGCAGCCGTTCGGTGGTGATGACGACAATTACCCTGTAGCTTGCAGGCAATGTTGCCCACGGGTACAGTCTCAGATCTGAGAACTCCCTATTCTCCTTCCTGAGATTCAACACCTCATACAGCATGCCAATGGTATCTTCCAAATTCATACAAATTATATCTAGATACAGGAGACCAAGATGTGGAGGTCTCACCGTTAGTGTTGGAAATCTAATAGAGGTCAGAGTGTCTACTCCAGACTTCAAATACCTTAGCTAAGAGAAGAACCGACAGAATTTAAAGGATGGAATTCTCTGTTCCTTACTGGAAGGAATGAATTGTATACAGGAGAGCCTAGAGACGGCATGAAAGGATACTGAAACGCAGTCGTATCTATTCTTCACTCTCTGGGTTGCATATCCCAGCAATCAAGTCCGAAAGACCTAGGCAGGTCATTCTTTCCCCCATGGGGTCTTCCAAATAGTGGGAGACACATTATCTCACTCTCCATTTAGAGGGACAAAACATCCTAAATATGGCCAGGAACATGGGAATAAGTATTCCTTTTGGCAAATACAGTATGTAAAGTAGATCTAGAAGAATCTCAAACATCCAAGTGTCATACCATAAACTTCCTTGTGGCTGAAATGATCAGGCAAAATGGCTCTAGTCTCTTCCTCAACACTAGACAAAGGTTGGTATCGTGGCAGCCTGAGTTAGAACATCATCCTTTTGGCAGATCCAAACGGAAGTGTTTGAAGTTCCACAAACTTGGAAAAGAGATTTAAGGTTGAAGAGACATAGAATTGGCCCTTCTTCTTCTAGGAGAAAAATGATAAACTCATCAGGCTTAATGGCGTCGGAAAAGGACAATCCCGCTGTCCAACGAAGACCATCGCAGTTGTACGGATACAATTAGTCAAAACCTAGATGGAGAGGACAAGTCCATCAGATGAGGGCAGAGACAGCTCCTCCAAGCTGGTGATGCATCCATTGACGGAACTCCAAAATAGTTCCTCCAGAGTTAATATCTAAACTACGACCTGGTCTACATTCCACATGTTGGGGGTCCATTCTGGCGGACCCAGCAGTTGTAACTACAATACATCTCAGTCGTTAGAGAGGATAGATCTAATCCTCTTAAACACTTGAGCAGTACCCACCCTTATTGCCTGGTGATTCTGTACATCCCATACGTATATGCTGTCATGCTGTGTCAGGAAAAGGGAAAATTTTATACTTACCTAACGGTAATTTTCCTTTCCTGATGCAAGCATGACAGCATATAGGTCCCTCCCTTTAAAAAAAAAAAAAAAAATACAGAGGTCTGAAACAGTTAAGTAGGGCCTTCCGCAGTGATAATAAATTACGAGAATGCGGGTATAGGGGAGGAGACCTACTTTTATAGTATAACCGGTCCTGATTGGGCAGGGGGGCGGAGCCTTCCCATACGTATATGCTGTCATGCTTGCATCAGGAAAGGAAAATTACCGTTAGGTAAGTATAACATTTTCCCTTTTTATGTCTTCTGAAAAATGACCAAAAAAAAATTCGAACATGCTTGAATTTTTTATGTCATTTTTCAAAATGTCATTTTTTGTGTCATAAAAATGATGGTGTGTGGGCAAAACTACGTAAAAAATTACGTTTTAAACCCGCACATGCCCAGAAGCAAGTTAGGAGACGGGAGGTAAAAACTACCATTCATAATGGAGTAAGCAAATTCATCACGCTGGAACAGACAAAAAA
>JAJQKJ010002787.1:0-42500 GCA_029574335.1 Rana kukunoris
CCCTGTGATACTATGTTGTGATACCATGGGAGGAGCCTGTGATACCATTAGTGTATGTACATGGGAGCAGCCTGTGATTACTGTGTGTACATGGGAGGAGCCTGTGATACTTATGTACATGGGAGCAGCCTGTGATACTTATGTACAGGCAGCCTGTGATACTTATGTACATGGGAGGAGCCTGTGATACTTATGTACATGGGAGGAGCCTGTGATACTTATGTACATGGGAGGAGCCTGTGATACTTATGTACATGGGAGGAGCCTGTGTACATGTCTGTGATACTTATGTACATGGGAGGAGCCCCCTGTGATGTGATACTTATGTACATGGGGAGCAGCCTGTGGATACTTATGTACATGGGAGGAGCTGTGATACTTATGTACATGGGAGGAGCCTGTGATACTTGTGTACATGGGAGGAGCCTGTGATACTTATGTACATGGGAGGAGTACTGATACATGGAGAGGGGATTTATGTTTTTTTTTTAATGAAATTTGCAAGGAGATTTCCCAACAAACTTCTGTACACGTGTGATACATGTACATGGGTGGATTGTTTGTTAGATTTTGAGAAATTAATGAATACATATTTTGGAAAGTAAGGACGCAAACTTTAACAAATTGTGGAAAAAATGTGGAGTAAGCGCTGTGAATACTTTCCGGGTGCTCTGTATCCAAGTTTCAAACCAGGACTCTCAAAAAGTTTGATACAATCTCTATAAATGTTACAAAGTGCAAACATTGCCTTTTTCCAAGGCTCCCAGAGCCGGGTAGCGTACATACATGATGGTGGCATAGGTGCCGTCAATAAACCCCAAACACAGGAGATGGCTACAGCTACCAAACCCGACTCCACCAGCGTTAACTCCTTCCTCGCGCTTGAAAACAGCGCACAAAGCGTGGCCGGAGAGGATACCCTTCAGGAAGATGCAGTTAAACTTCGCCACACAGAAACAAACAGGGGGAAGTCTGTCTGCGATATCGCATTTCATTCTCTATGTGGAAGCCGCTGGGGACGAGAAGGCCGTTTCTTGGATCTGGCCGATTAACCATTTCCTGAGCCCCACATACATTTTTTTTTTAAAAAACCTGCAAGATGGGAAATGTACGCCTAGGATTGGCCTGCAAAATGCCCACAAAAACAAAAAAAATCTCTTAAATTGTGATTTTTTTTTGTAACACAAATACAATTAAACAGAAAACAACAGACGGTGTTGCAATGATAAACTGACACAGAATAAGTCAAGGTCAACCAAGGAGCCTTGGCCCTGAGCATTAATCTCACGCTTTTAGAACATCTGTGTTACTAGTGGAAGGTAAAGTGATACAATAAAGTTAACGAAAAAAATAGGCAGACTACTCGATCTTTTTCTGCAGACACTTTTCTCTATTTTCCATACTAAACACACACTGTAGTGTAGGCATTAGGATAAAAAAAACTTGTGCGTAGACCCCCCCAATACTTACCTAAGCTGTCCAAGTGGGGCCGGGGCTCTGTATCTGAATGGACACACAGAGCTGTGACTTGGCTCCAATGCCCCACATAGGAAGCTGCTTCCTGTGGGGGCATGCGGTAGGAGAGAACGGCCAGGAGCAGCAAAAAGCGACCCGAGAAAAGAGTAGTATCGGACTGCTCTGTGCAAAACCATTACAACAGAGGAGGAAAGTATATGTCAGCACACACTATGCATGGTACAATGTCTGACATCATCAGATGTGGCCCCTGGTGACGTCAGATGTTGCCAGGGCTGGACTGGGACAAAAATTTGGCCCTGGACTTCATCCAGACTGGCCCACTTTGAAAGGCTATCTCCCATGGCGGCAAGATTAGCCAGAAGCGAGAAACTCCCAGGCCATAGCTGTTGAGTCAGCTGTCTGTCCTCTTCCCCATGCTCCTCTGTCGTCCTCCCTGGTCCTGGTCCCCCCCTGGTGTGCGCTGTGGGGTGGGGAGAAGGAGGTGAGCGCTGCGGGAAACAGAGACAGAGGAGCGGATGGGGCGGCAGTCCGCTGTCACTGGAGCCGGGAAACTCCCTGTAGTCCCAATGGCCAGTCCATCCCTGGATGTTGCTGACGAAACACGTTCGGGCGGGACTTTCCGGGACACCTCATTTCCGGTCATTGGAGCGCAAACTGGCATTTTTAGTCTCTATTTCATGCCTGATTATAATTTTATGGAAGCAAGTGCAATTTGTATTGTTTTTTTTTGTTAAATAAAAATGAAATATACTACACTACGGGAGGTTCCCTCACATCTTTCACCTTGTGAACGAGATATGTACAGGATCTTTTAAAGGCACAGGAGCACTACAGGTAGTATTCAGCTGACCAGAGGTTTTAGGATATCAGTGTTGGACCAAGTATATGACATCTATCTGGGACATACCTACTACTAGCGATTTTGACCTTCCGTACTGCTATTTAAAGTGGAGTTCCAGCAGAAATATGACTTTTAAGAAAAAAAAATACCACCTAGAAAACTCACGCCTCGTGCAATGTAACAAAGGTATGCTATAAACTATGCCCAGTTTTCTGAGTTTGTGAAGTTTCTGCCCACTGCAGCCATTTCCAGTGTACATTCTGGCTACCCAGCATGCCGATCTCACACATGTGCAGTGCGGTGCAATTTGGTCAGCTTGGTCGCAAGAATTTCGATATACACCAATGTTAAATGTTACTGGTGCCAAGCTGGCCAGGCATTTCCCTAGATGCCAATGTTAAATGTTACTGGTGCCATGCGATGCCAAGCTGGCCAGGAATGTCCATAAACGCCAACGTTACTGGAGCCCTGCGATGCCAAGCTGGCCAGGAATTTTCATAGACGCCAATGTTAAATGTTATTGGAGCCGTAAAATGCCAAGCTGGCCAGGAAATTTCTATAGATGCCAATGTTAAATGTTACTGGAGCCGTGCAATGCCAAGCTGGCTAGGAATTTCCATCGACGTCAATGTTAAATGTTACTGGAGCCGTACGATGCCAAGCTGGCCAAGAATCTCCATAGACGCCACGCCAAGCTGACCGAGTTCTCCCAGGAGCCAATGCAAAATTAGAAATGACGCAAGGTGCTGGCCAAGAATCTCCATAGACGCCACGCCAAGCTGACCGAGATCTCCCAGGAGCCAATGCAAAATTAGAAATGATGCAAGGTGCTGGCCTTGTTAACAGAAAAAACTAAAACTAAATTGCCAATTCATCTTAAGAATGCACATTAGTGCTGCATGGTGCGGAGTGAAAAATGTGGGTGGAACTCCGCTTTAAGACAGCTCTCATTGACCAACATGAGATTTCACATTTAATGCGACTTGGGGTCTCACATCCCAAGTCGCAGCATTTTGAACCGAGCCGAAATCTTTTCTCATAGCTGCATGTCCATCCTTCAGAAGGAACACTGGTCTTCAATACGTTCAAGCCTGCAGAATGAGTTGCGCCTGACGTGCCTCGGTTGGGTGTAAAAGGCTCGGTCAGGGTGCAGAAAATGATTGCAGGCGTAATGTGGGGGTTGTAGAGAATTTTCTATAGAAATAATTACACAATGCTCACTTCCCCATTCCTGATCGTGTGCTGGGAAACACGGTGAAACGCGATCGGCGAGGTCATGTGTTCTCGTGCGGCCCCGGAGTACAATCGTCTTGACATACCACAGAGGATTAGGGCGTTTTTTAGTGCTACAAATTTTTTTGCGTTATGGTTGTTAATGGGGACACAGAAGGGGCAGGAGATCTCGCCGTTGTGGTGTCATAATCCTCTCTCCGGAGTGACAGGTGTGTTTGGACGGGCCGCATTGGGGAGCGCCACCAAAAAATAAGAAAAAAAGGCTATTTTGAGGGATTTACCGATCTGTCGTCGGGGCTAACGGCATTTCCGTTAGATTTTAAGCCAAGCAAGAAAAACAGAAAATTATTTCCTCTAATTATCATAACACGGCCTTGGGCAGTCAGTCACCAGTCGCTGGGACGGCGCGGGGGGGGGGGGGGGGGGGGGTGCTGCGATGTTATGGCGGACACATCGGACACTTTTGACACATTTTTGGCGCCATTCACATTTATACTATATAAATATGCACTAATTACTGTATACATGTGACTGGCATTGAAGGGGTTAACACTAGGGGGTGAGGAAGGGGTTAAATGTGTATCCTGGGTGTGTTCTAACTGTGGGGGGAGGGGGTGTGACTGGGGGGTGACCGATCTGTGTCCCTATGTACAAGAGACACAGATCGGTCTCCTCGCTGTCTCTGTGTAAAAACAGCAATGAGAGATGATCTACGAGATCATCTCTCATTCGCCGCACAGATCGCATCGCAAACGGCCCACTCTGATTGGGACAAGGGACACGGACAACACAGGGCTTCCCCGCAGCGCGCTCCACAGCGCGCGCCGGGAACGCCCAAAGTGGCGGCCGTCGAAAGACGGCATGCTGGATATTCAGACCCGCGCTGTTGCCGTCATTCGACGATAGCGCGGGTCTGAAGTCGTTAAAGAAAGACCAAAATCCATGGAGAACATGGGGCTCACACTGATAATACTCCGCTAATGAAATGCAGTGGAAAACATGAGCTTTACAGAAATACTGAACTTAAAAGGGGAAAAAAAAAAAAAAAAAAGCTGCGAGATGAATATTGCACCCATTTATAATAAGCTCCTCTGTTGACATTAAAAGTTAAAATAACAAGAGAGGCCCGGCCTGGAGGAGAGAAGAAGTCGGCCCGATGAAGGAAAAACATTTCTGTCCTAAAAACAGTTTGTTGATCTAATCTGCGGGCAAGGGAAAAAAAAAACGATAACCTCTAACCGCAAGAGAAAGAACAAAAAAATAAAATAAAAAACACGCTTCACCACAACAAATCTCCAACGTGGAACTCGCAATTACCGTACAACTTCCAGATCTAACAGGACCGGCTTCCAGCTCAGGACGGGGAGACGTAAGTTTACTCTTCCTGTGCAACAATGTTACCAAAGCAGCCCGAGAAGAAAACAATCCATAGCCAAACATAAGACTACTTTTACACCAACCAATAGGAAAATACTAAATGTGAAACACAAAGTGGCTTTTATCATCTAGTTTCTTAACCGGTTAAGACCCGGACCATTATGCAGGTTAAAGCGGGGGGGGGGTTTCACCCTATACAAAATATATATCATTAGATCCAGCATACTGCTGACATCTGCAGTATGCTGGTGATTCCCCCCCCCCCCCCGCTGTACTTACCGTATAATCGTAGTTTTAACCCGGCTTCTCTCTGCCCCGGGAATAGGCGTTCCTAAAACCAGGCATAGATGATTGACGTGCGCGTACAGCGCGTCACGCCTTCCGAAAATACCCGAAGTGGGACTGTGGGAAAAACAGCCGAGTCTCACGTCGACTATTTTCGGGAAGGCGCGACGCGCTGTACGCGCACGTCAATCATCTATGACTGGTTTTAGGAAGGCCTATTCCCCGCGGGGAATCAGCTCGGAGCCGGATTACAACTATGGATAAGGCCGCGTACACACGATCAAATCTATCTGCTGGAAACGGTCTGCCCGACGGGCGAGCAGACGAATTTGGCCAGCCGACAGATTTTAAAGCATGCTTTAAAATCTGTCGGCTGGGAATCCGTCCGCCCGACATGTCTGCTGGTTGGTACGCTAACCAGCAGACATATCTTCTCGCACATGCGTTGAATGGATTCGACGCATGCGCGGAAGTAATTTACTTCCTGGTGCGGTGACGTGGCGGCGTCAACGTCACCGCCACGTCACCGCCACATCACCGCGCTGTCTGCTGGCAGGGATTTTGGTTTGCTCGTGTGTACAGCGATCAAACCAAAACGGCCAGCAGACAGATTTGTTCAAATCGGTCGATCCGAAAATTTGAACAAATCTATTAGCTCGTGTGTACGGGGCCTAACACGGTAAGTACAGCAAAAAAAAAAAGCATACTGCAGATGTCAGCAGTATGCTGGATCGAATGGTAAAAAGTTGATTTCGAGGGTGAACCTCCGCTTTAAGGACCTTCCCCCTTTTTGTGATTCGGCATTGCGTCCCTTTAACCGACAATCGCGCAGGTGGTGCGACGTGGCCCCCAAACAAAATTGACGTCCTCTGCGTTTTTTATTTTTTTTGCGCTATAAACAAAAATAGAGCGACAGTTTTGAAAAAAATAAGTAGCAAAGTTGCCTTACATTTGTTTATTGCAAAAGGTTACAAAGTAAGATGGATACAGAACATAAAGAAAGCAGATTCCCTAAAAAAGACACCCAGACACGGGCAAAGATGGGAAGGGGTATGAATATATAGGGCCAGATTCTCATAGAATCGGCGTCGGCGTAGCGTATGCCATTTACACTACGCCGCCGCAACCTAAAGTTGCGGCAACTCCGTAAGTTGCGGCGGCGTAGTGTAAATGGCCCGGCGTATCCCCGCGTAAATGAAAGGGGGCGGCTTGTATTTAAATTTAGCGCGCCCCCGCGTCGATGGAACTGCGCATGCGCCGGCCGGGAAAAAGCCCAGTGCGCATGCTCCAGCTCACGTCGGAAAACGTTGATGAAACCGACGTGATCGTCACTTACGCAATGCCCTATTCGCGAACGACTTAGTAAAACGATGTAAACGTCGGAAAAAGACGACGCTGACCCGACGCCATACTTAACATGGCAAACGACGGAACTTCGTAAGCCTACCCCTCATATAGCAGGGGTAGGTTTACGCTTACGGAAAAGACGTAAACGACGACGAGGCGGCGTAAAAAACGTTCGGGAATCGTCGTATTAGGCTCATTTGCATAGGCACATGAGAAATCAACGTAAAGGCCACCTAGCGGCCAGCGAAGTCATTACATCTACGATCCGACGGTGTAAGTGTTTTACACCTGTCGGATCTTCGCCGTATCTATGCGTAAGTGATTCTAGGAATCAGACGCATAGATACCCGGGGAAAAAAACAGAGATACGACGGTGTTTCCTGCGTTACACCGGCGTATCTCTTTTGAGAATCTGGCCCATAGACTTTTCGGGGTTCGTCAGAAGAGAACTGGAGGGACACTAATCCAAAAAAAAAAGGAAACAATGTAACTCTACCATAGGTGTGCACTGCCTATAGCATTAGTGTGTGCACCCCAAAACTCAAACACATGTGTGTGCATATATACTAACGGTGTCAGCAGAGCAACGGACGGTGTTAGTAGGGAACAACAGTGGACGGCGTCGTTCGTTTTTATTTTTTTACAATTTTTATTTTATCTTATCATTTATTTATTTTTAGGAGCCTTTAGGGATCTTTGGTGAAATATTAGGGGTCCATACAGAGGAAATCTTCACCACATAGGGCGATTAGGGTGTGCCCAGGCACCCCCGGCACACGCCTGTGAACTCTACGAAGCAAGTGTTATTTGACGATAGTCGAGTGGTTAATAAAAAACGTTGGGATTCTAAACTCCCCTCGCTGGAAACCAACCAAAATGAATTTAAATTCCTCGCTGGTCCATTAAGGAGGTCAAGTTACCGTAGGGCTAGAGCCACAGACCGATGGTAACAATACGCCGTACCCAGCGCCAGCCCGCTCAGCGGAGCCGAGATACAAATGATAAAGCGATTGTAGCGGAGGGGGGGGGGGGGGGAATGTGGCGGACAGCTGTTTTCACGGTGAGAAAACACTTCGCTCGATGATAGACTGAACACTGTATAAACTCCACGCTGGAAGTTATATAAACAGCAGGTGGGTTTATTGCAATAAATGGACTCATAGTTAATGCAGTCCAGAATTTCAGTCGCCTCCTGAAAAAAAAAAAAATTAAAAAAAAAAAATTCTCCTCCAGCCTGGAAATCTCTGACAACTGCAAAACATTGCTGACAATTCCTCCGTGAGATTAAAAGGGATACTAAGCCTCAATTACAAGCCGCTTTGTGGAGAAGGAGTTTGAAGAACATTTGTCGAAATATGAATGTAATAAATCCAAAGATATTTTATAATAGTGGGTGGGATTTTCCAACACACCGCAAGTTTCCTGTCCCTTCGTCCAATAGAAGATACCGGGCAGCTGTCTCTAGGAACGGCTGATAACATAGAACATAGCCATACAACAACTGTGTATCCCAATGTGCAACATTGTATCTTTTTACAAGAAATATACAAACAATAGGTGTTACTTCCCTCCCCCTTTTGTTTTTCCTATATTTACCCATATTTAATAACAAACATGTCATACGTGGCCCCGATCCTGGTCTTCTGGGGTCCCTCGGCGGCTGTCTCGGCTCCTCCCCGCATCAGCAAACCCCCTTCATGGGAAGCTCTCTCCCAAGGGGGTTAGCTTGCAGGCGCTATAGCCGACGACTGTATCACTCGGCCCTACCACCCGGTGCGCCACGTCAGTAATCTGATTGAAAGCAGCGGGAGCCAAGGCTATCCGTCAACCAATGAATGAGCCGAGAAGAGAGCGCTTTCACGCCGCAGGACTTTTGAGGGGTCAGGTAAGTAAACGGGGGCGCTGGCGGGCCACTAATCCTCGGATGTTTTTTCACCTTAATGCATTCTTAAAACATGTACCTTTAAAACCCCTTTAAGGTCGATTGTTGCTTTAACCCAGGGATCCTCAAACTACGGCCCTCCAGCTGTTGTAAAACTACACATCCCATGAGGCATTGTAACACACTGACATTCACAGACATGACTAGGCATTATGGGAATTGTAGTTCCTGAACAACTGGAGGGCCGTAGTTTGAAGACCCATGCTTTAACCGCTTTCGGACCGCCCACCGCATATACACTGCGGCAGGGCGGCCAGGCTGCGCAAGATCACATACCTGTACGTGATTTTGTGCACGGCATCTAGGGGGTCCATCCACGCATGCAGCTGGAGTGCCGCTCCCGCTGTGATTGGACACTCAGCAGGTCCAACGACCACGATGGACCCTGGGTCCTGCCGATAATTTGGAGGAAAGGCAGAACGGCGGTCTGCCTATGTAAACAAGGCAGACTGTTATTCTGTCAGGGAGTAAAAGAGAGATCTTGCATTTCAGCTAAGCTGAAACACGGATCTCTATTTTCCTCCAGTGCATCCCCCCCCCCTTACAGTTAGGAGCACACTTAACCCTTCAATCGTCCCTGGTGTTAACCCCATTCCCATAGAAAAAGAAAAGAAAAGTGCCTCTAAGTAAATTGTTTAATGATTTTGCAATAAAAGTTTCCAACGCTTACATTACAGTAAGTACAGATGAGCTCCTAGAGAATCAACAAGACGTGATAATGTCTCGAAACGCGTCCAGGGCAGTCTCGTAGTCCGGGCTATAAAGCCTCAAGTTTCCCCCTTGACCCCGCTGATGTCACGCGCCGGTCCACGAGCACGCCGGACCGCTCCAGTGTGAAGACCTGAGGGCTTTCACACTGGAGAGGTGCACTTGCGGGAAGTTAAAAAAAAAAGATTAATGGGCAGCGGCGTTGAAGCACCTGCAAACCGCTAGCGGGCAAAAAGCACCGCTAAAACGACAGCAAAGCGCCCGTAAAACTAGCTGCGCTTTACCGCCGACGCCCCCGCGCCTCAGTGTGAAAGTGCCCTCGGTATCAGATTCGTCCGCCGCAATGCTGCAGTCCCACTAAAAAAATCTCTGAACCATTACTAGCAAAAAAATATAAAGAAAAATAAAAAGTCCCTAAATCTATCCCATAGGTTGTAGATGCAATAACTTTTGCGCAAACCAATCAATATACACTTATTTGGATTTTTTTTTTACCAAAAATATGTAGCAGAATACATATTGACCTAAATTGATGAAGAAATAGAGCTTTTTTTTGTGGGGGGAATAGGGTTGCAATTTATTCCCAAGAAAAAAAAAAATGAAAAGTCGCGTGACACTGTGCTCAAATAAAATGTATGATCTCCAACCCCCCCACCAGATTTTTTTCTTGTGGGAGGAATGGGGTGGAAATTTATTCCCAATAAAAAAAAAAATATTAAAAATGTAATTTCTTCATTAATTTAGGGCAATATGTATTCTGCTACATATTTTGATCACTTCTGCATTTTTTTTTTTTTTTTTTGCGCTATAAACAAGAAAAAAAAGAGCAACAATTTTTGAGAAAAGAAAAACACAATATTTTTTTTTACTTTCTCCTATAAAACATTCCCCCCAAAAAAATGTAATATTTCTATTTTAATCTTATTTGGGTCAGTTAAAGCGACGCAGTGCCGTACCGCAAAAATGGCCTGGTCAGGAAGGGGGTAAAACCTTCCGGAGCTGAAGTGGTTAAGGCAGGAGACCGTTCCCTGCGCCTGTCTTCGGGGGGGGGGGGGGGGGGGTCTACGTAATAATACCGCCCTATTCCTTTTTTTTTTCTTATTACATCAGGCCTACACACTGGGGAGTGAAATAAGATTCCCTTAAATTCAAGAGGCAGTCCAATTTTTTAGGAAGCCACTTTGAGAATTACAATTTCCACGGCGAGAGTATTCTGTAACCCCCCCCCCCCCCCCCCCAAGCTTGTGTTACATTGTAGCCGCACATGTCCTATAACTGTCCCCGATAGCTGAATAAAAAAATAAAAATGGAGAATAAATTGCACCCAGACCATCCTTCCTTGCCTACGGGGTGAATTCTAAATGAAGAGAATTGGATCCCCGAAATCCATTTTATTAAAACCTAAACGTGCCATCGTAATTTTCACTCATCTGCGATGACATGGAGGATGGGTTTTGGCGCGTCGGAGGATGCACTTTGCGGGACCGATCTCAGAATTTGAGGAGTCGCTTCATGGCTGAACGACCACAAAGCATGCTTTTAACTTCGGAACGGGGACATTATTTATTACATATAAGATTTTACTAGACAGAAATATGGTACGAGATGCCTAAAAGCATGCCTGCGCCAAAAGGGAAAGGTTTCGTTTTACTAGCCGGTACTAAAGAGAAAAGAGGCGTGTATAATATGGGGGGGGGGGGGGGTACAGACAGATAGGGGGGTATCTCAAAGCAACCCAATTGTAACTTTGTTGCCATTTCTGACTGTATTTATTGAGAGGCAGAGATGGTAAAGGGATTACAAGTGAATTAGAGAAGATACGTAGTTACATATAGTTACATACAGTTACATACAGTTACATATAGTTACATACAGTTACATATAGTTACATACAGTTACATACAGTTACATACAGTTACATACAGTTACATACAGTTACATATAGTTACATACAGTTACATATAGTTACAAAGTTACATACAGGCATACCCCGCTTTAAGTACACTCACGTTACATACACTCGCGAGTAAGGACATACCCGCCAGTGTATGTAAAGTGCCTTACAAGTACCGTACAGCCATTTTGCAGCCGCAGTAGAAGGAGCTGAAGCTCCGAGAGCATGGCCCGCCCTGTTCCAGTGTGCCCCTGACACCCCCATTAAAGCCCCTTAGACATCAACTACAGCTCCCGACACCCCCACTACATCCCCTGACACCCCACTACACCCTAGAAGTGAAAAAGGTATTGTTTCACTTTAAGTACATTTTCGTTTTACATACATGCTCTGGTCCCATTGTGTACTTAAAAGTGGGGTCTGCCTGCAGTAGGTGAGGTTGAAAAAAGTCCATCGAGTCCAGCCTATGTGTGTGATTATACGTTACACCCTCCAGCTGTTGTGGCACTACATTTCCCATGAGCCATTGCAAGGCTGGCAGTTACAATTACTCCCAGAGGCCTGATGGAACTTGCAGTTGTGCAACAGTTGGAGGGCCCCAGGTTGCCTACCCCTGCTATAGAACATACATTATTACTATTTTTGTTTCATAATATACATTATTGCTATTAAAGAACATACCTCATACATATCACTATAGTATTTTTTATACATCCTTTATATCCTCAGGGGTGTTTTGGGTAACCCTGATTGGTCACTGGCTCTTTAGGTGGGGGCATTTAACGCTGCTGTGCTCAGGCGCGGGGCTGCCAGCGTCCCTAACAACCAGTGAATATCAGTTACACCACCCCTTGTGACGTCAATGACCCACCATGCCCCCAGTCAATGACCCCCGCACCTTAGTTAATAAAGAGCAGGATCTGGGGGCCACCTTGTTAAAGGTGCTTTGAGATTCCGATAAACAACCTGCACGCAGACCCCCGCAAACCACCAGCCAGGGTTGTGGGGAAGAGGCTCTTGTCCTTGAATTATTTATCCCATCATGGGTGTGAGTGGGGCCCCATGTCAAGTACCTACCTCCCAACCGTCCCGATTCGCGGTAAATCCCACGTTCCCGCGATCAGGGCTGGAGTCCCGCGATTACCCCAGATTAACAACTCCGATCCGCGGAACCCCCCCCGTTCAACAACTACGATCCGTGGAACCCCCCCGCTCAACAACTCATGATAGGTGTCCCTCATTCCCATCTCAAAAAGTTGGGAGGTATGCAAGTATTGCCTAAGGCCTCACAAAGCCTAGAGCCACCTCTGGGTTTGGGGTTCCAATGATAGCAGGTTTCTCCGTGGCCCTTGCACCTCCTATCTTGCCGTGTACAAGTCTGATTGCATCATTACTATGAGAAGAGTCAAGTCTGTAAGTGGGAAGGCTGCAGTAACACAGGCAGCTAAAAACAAAGTCATTTTTAAGCTTTTATGTATAGAAATATAATAATAAACAATGAGCAGAACTGCCAATCAGCACAATGTACCCAGAGTCCTCTGTTCCGTGCTCTCCAGAAAACCAAACCCACTCAAGTCGGCTTCATGTGATTTATGTTTGCTTATCATTTCTCAACTCTTTTTAAAAGTACAAATACTTCATGCAGGTAATGAAAATCGGGACGCACAATCCTAAAATAGAGGGTCATCTGCTCTTTACTTTAGGGATGATCTTCAGCTGGTCTGAGGCCTAATTTTTGAACTTTGCTACAGAAAAAAAAAACGATCAGTAACAACTACGACAACTTCCCCCCCCCCCCCCCCCAAAACTTGATTCAATGACTCAGAACATAAAAGCAAAAACATCACAAACATTTGCAGAGAGATGTCAAGAGATGCTCTTAATCTTTGTAAGCCAAAAAAATTGTATTTATATTTTTTAAAGAGAACCTGTCTCCAAGTAAAAAATAAATAAAATGGTTGACTATTAGATAGGAAGGCACAAGTCCAATGGCATCCAGATAACTATTAGATTGTAAGCTCTTCTGAGCAGGGCCCTTTTAATCCTCGTGTATTTTATTGTATTAGACCTATATTGTCTCCCTTTTATATTGTTGGCGCTATATAAATCCTGTTTAACCCCTTCGTGCCGAGCGTACGCATACATGCTGGATGATACCCGCAGCTGCAGACATCACCCCGGTACAGTTTTTTAGAGCGGGCAGCAGGCATTCCAGGGATAACAACTGATGTGGCTAAAAGCCGCTCAGTTGTTATCCTGGAAGAGCGGAAGGGGACAACCCCCCTCCAACTTCCACCACTCTTACCAGGCCTCTCGTCCCATCAGGAGACCCGATCCTCGATGCACCACTAAAGACAGACCGGCACGAAGCCTTCCGGTCTTCTCTCTGTAAACACGGAAGCGACGTCACGACGTCACTTCCGGTTTACACGGCTGCCAGTGGCGCCGGATTGAACAACATATACAGTATTCAGAATCGCCGTTTTTGGCAAACTGAATACGTTGAAGTGCAAAGGAGGGATTGGGGGTCTTCTAGACCACAGATCCCTCCATAAAGAGTACCTGTCACCACCATATTACTGTCACAAGGGATGTTTACATTCCTTGTGACAGCAATAAAAGTTTTTTTTTTTTTTTAAACACAATGTAAAAAAATTAAAATTAAATGAATACGAAAAAAAATAAAATATATATATTTTTTTATTTTAAAACGAAATAATACAAAACCAGTATAAACAATCTTACACACAGTTATACATTCCCCATTAACCATAACAAGAACCATATATATAAGCTTTCCTCCTGGTAATAAGGAAACAACAAAAAATCATTTTAAAGGGCCCCCGTTTCCGCGAGCTGGCGCAGCAAAGAAAACGCATACGGAAGTCGCGCCAGCATATGTAAACACATGTGAGGTATCGCCGCGATCATCAGAACGAGAGCAATAATTCTAGCACTAGACCTCCTCTGCAACTCTAACCTGGTAACCGTTATTTATTTTTTTTAAAGCGCCGCGTATGGGGATTTTTAGGTACCGTAGTTTGTCGCCATTCCCACGAGTGTGCGCGATTTTAAAGCGTGACGTGTTAGGTATCTATTTACTCGGCCTAACATTATCTTTCCCATTATACAAAAAAATTGGGCTAACTTTACTGTTTATTTTTATATTCATGAAGGTGTATTTTCCCCCAAAAAGTTGCGTTTAAAAGGCCGCTGCACAAATACCGCGTGACATAAAATATCGCAACAATTTTATTCTCTAGATTCTCTGCTAAAATATATATATAAATAAATAATAATAAAAAATATATATATATATATATATATATATATACCGTATTTATTGGTGTATAACACTCACTTTTTTACCCTGAAAATAGAAGGTAAACTGTGCCTACGTGTTATACGCAGGGTGCTGTAGAATCCTGAAACTTCCCTCCTAAAATTAGGGTGCGTGTTATAGTGTTATACGCCTGAGCGTGTTATACGCCAATAAATACGGTATAAATAAAATAATAATAATATAATATATATATATATATATATATATATATATATATATATATATATATAAAAAAATAATAATAATAATATAATAATAATATAATAATAATATAATACACATATATATATATATATATATATATATATATATATATATATATATATGTGTATTATATTATTATTATATTATATATATATATTATTATTAATATGTTTGGGGGTTCTAATATATTATATATATAATATATATATATATATATATATATATATATATATATATATGTGTGTTTAGGGGGTTCTAAGTAACTTTCTAGCAAAAAAATACAGATTTTAACACCAAATGTCATGAAAGGGATAATAAGAATAATAACGGTTGCAATGTAATACTAGATTCATCGGTCACTGCTACTTCATATGGGTTATGTCCTAATTTTCCAATTGCATTCAGCTTTCTCCTGCAGAGTGAGAGATTTCAATAAAAGGGATCACCACCGCCGAGTACTTGGCAGCAGCGTCAGCGGCGAGCAATTTTAGAAAAATCAAAAGTGATTTCTGCATCGTTTCACAATGATTTCATTTAATTATTTTTTTTTTGCTTATGATGGCTGACACATGTCGGCTACCCAACACCCCCCAAAAATCCCCTTATAAATGCCAAACAGCAACTCCCTGGTTAAAATCCCGCTTCTTTAAATCCCTAATTAACGACACCCATGGATTTAAAGCCGCATTAATCTCTCAGGCTTCCAACACCACATTAAGCTAAAGCCTAAAGCCAATTAGAAAAGCACAAACAACATTTAGAAGGGAGAATCATTTTTTTTAAACAACAACATATGCCATTCACCTTTTTACTTCATTGTGAAAAGGGAAAAACAAACAACACAACATCAACACCCACAAATTAGGAATTGTAAGAAAGCGATCTTATGTGTGACGTATTTCTCCTAAAACACTGACTACAAATGTCAAATTTAGATATATAAAATTAAAATTTGATCTTATATGTGACTTATATCTTATAAAAACACTAATAATGTCACATTTAGATATATAAAATTAGAATTTGATCTTATATGTGACTTATATCTTATAAAAACACCAATAATGTCAAATTAAGATATATAAAAATGGGATTTTGTCTTATATGTTACGTGGATCTTATAAAAACACTAATAATGTCAAATTTAGATATATAAAAATGGGATTTTATCTTCTATGTGACTTATATCTTATAAAAATACTCACTAGTAATGTCAAATTTAGATATATAAATTGTAATTTGATCTTAAATGTGACGTAGATCTCCTAGAACACCAATAATGTCAAATTTCGATATATAAAATTAGAATTTTGTCTTATATGTGACGTATATCATATAAAAACACTAATCATGTCAAATTTAGATATATCAATTTTAATTTCGATCTTAAATGTGACGTAGATCTCCTAAAACACTGACTACACATGTCAAATTTACTCAGCTAAATATTAAATAAACTTTTTTTTTTTTTTTTTAAAGAACCAGCCTGAAAAATAAATGATATAACCAAGCTAATTTCACAATACAAAAGAGTGAGAATCTCATTAATCTTCAGTAAATGCGCCAGCCTGTCGATCGGGCCACAGAAAGCTCAGGTTTGTTTGGTTGCTGCAGGACACCTTGTACATCACCTTTAATAAAGAGCCCCACATATGCAATATAAAAAAAAAAAGGGGTGCAGAAGTTTGGATTTGGCTGCCAAATGACCGTGCCACTTTTTTAAGCCGATTTAAGTGACAATTGCGCGGTCGTGCGACGTGGCTCCCGAACAAAATCGACGTCCTTTTTTTCCTCCACAAATAGAGCTTTCTTTTGGTGGTATTTGATCACCTCTGTGGTTTTTATTTTTTGCTGCTATAAAAATGTATTTTTTGCGCTATTGAAAAAAAAAGCTATATTTTTTACTTTTTGCTATAATAAATGTCTTCAAAAAATCTATATACATATATATATATTAAAAAAAAATGTCCTCAGTTTACGCCGATAGGTATTCTTCTACATATTTTTGGTAAAAAAAATCAGAACAAGCGTTTATTGATTGGTTTGCGCAAAAGTTATAGCATCTACAAAATAGGGGATAGTTATTTGGCATTTTTATTCACAGTAACGGCGGCGATCAGCGATTTTTATCGTGACTGCGACATTATTGCAGACACATCGGACACTTTTGACACTATTTTGGGACCGTTCACATTTATACAGCGATCAGTTCTATAAAAATTCACTGATTTCTGTAAAAATGCGCAAAAGTTTGCGCCAAAGTTGTAGCGTCTACAAAATATGGGGATAGTTTTATGGCATTTTTATTAATATTTTTTTACTAGTAATGGCAGCTATCGGCGATTTTTCTGGGGACTGCGACATTATGGCAGACACATCGGACACTTTTGACACCATTTTGGGACCGTTCACATTTATACAGCGATCAGTGCTATAAAAATGCACTGATTACTGTAAAAATTACACTGGCGCTGAAAGTTAAGTGTGGATGTGTTCTAACTGTGTGGGGGCTGGGCTAGCTGTGGCACAACACTGATTGGTGCTCCCGATGAGAGGGAGCAGACGATCAGTGTCCTGTCACTGGGCAGAACGAGGAGAGGCCTTGTTTACATCAGCATTTCCCCGTTCTTCCTCTCCGTGAGACGATTGCGGGTCTCCTGGTGGACATCGAGTCTGCGGACCCCGTGGTCAGACCCATGGAGCTCGCGGCGGGCGGGCGCGCACCCACAATGCAGCGTCCTAAAGGGCAACTTATACATACGTTGATCTGCCCAGCCGGCGTGAGCCGGTGGGCAAGTGGTTAAAAAAAAAAAAAAAACGCCTTATGAAATCTAAACTTGCAGCAAAGGCCCTTACTGGGCACCCCGAGATACGAGACATTTCTTTCCTAGGCTTGTGGTCGGCGCCTTGTTTTTTCGTTTTTCCATAATCACATCCCACTTTCTCTCAATCAGAAAGAAGCACGCCCGTAATATATGCGCACAATGTTGCCCGATGCCATGAAAAAGGATGCCTGCAGGAAGTGATCATGGCCAGAAAGAGGGGGAAAAAAATATTGCACTCAAAGGAAAACGGCTACAAAATTCCAGTTTTTTCTTTTTTTTTCTGGTGAGACCAGATTACGAAGATTGCTATACTAAAAATGATTTGATCTTCCTCAAGCAAGAAACAGCCGGTCTTACAATGTATGGTTCCTAAGGCGGCTCCAACTTAAAGCCTTTGGGATTTCTGACAATGTATGCATGTAACATTTCTTCTCCAATGCAAAACTTTCGGGGATCCTTGATAATGGATCCAGGTAACAAAGAGACTTTGGCGATCTTTGATAATGGATCCACGTGACAAAGAGACTTTGGGGATCTTTGATAATGGATCCACGTAACAAAGAGACATTGGGGATCTTTGATAATGGATCCAGGTAACAAAGAGACTTTGGGATCTTTGATAATGGATCCTGGTAACAAAGAAACTTTGGGGATCTTTGATAATGGATCCAGGTAACAAAGAGACTTTGGGGATCTTTGATAATGGATCCACGTAACAAAGAGACTTTGGGGATCTTTGATAATGGATCCACGTAACAAAGAGACTTTGGGGATCTTTGATAATGGATCCACGTAACGAAGAGACTTTGGGGATCTTTGATGGATCCACGTAACAAAGCGACATTGGGGATCTTTGATAATGGATCCAGGTAACAAAGAGACTTTGGGGATCTTTGATAATGGATCCTGGTAACAAAGAAACTTTGGGGATCTTTGATAATGGATCCATGTAACAAAGAGACTTTGGGGATCGTTGATAATGGATCCATGTAACAAAGAGACTTTGGGGATCGTTGATAATGGATCCATGTAACAAAGAGACTTTGGGGATCTTTGATGGATCCATGTAACAAAGAGACTTTGGGGATCTTTGATGGATCCATGTAACAAAGAGACTTTGGGGATCTTTGATAGATCCACGTAACAAAGAGACATTGGGGATCTTTGATAATGGATCCAGGTAACAAAGAGACTTTGGGGATCTTTGATAATGGATCCTGGTAACAAAGAAACTTTGGGGATCTTTGATAATGGATCCTCGTAACAAAGAGACTTTGGGGATCTTTGATAATGGATCCATGTAACAAAGAGATTTTGGCGATCTTTGATAATGGATCCATGTAACATAGAGACTTTGGGGATCGTTGATAATGGATCCATGTAACAAAGAGACTTTGGCGATCTTTGATAATGGATCCATGTAACATAGAGACTTTGGGGATCTTTGATAATGGATCCACGTAACAAAGAGACTTTGGGGATCTTTGATAATGGATCCACGTAACAAAGAGACTTTGGGGATCTTTGATAATGGATCCACGTAACAAAGAGACTTTGGGGATCTTTGATAATGGATCCACGTAACAAAGAGACTTTGGGGATCTTTGATAATGGATCCACGTAACAAAGAGACTTTGGGGATCTTTGATAATGGATCCACGTAACAAAGAGACTTTGGGGATCTTTAATAATGGATCCACGTAACAAAGAGACTTTGGGGATCTTTGATAATGGATCCACGTAAAAAAGAGACTTTGGGGATCTTTGATAATGAATCCATGTAACAAAGAGATACGTAGCGATGTTTTGGGGATCTTTGATAACGGATCCATGTAACAAAGATAGTGTAGTGATGTTTTTGGGGATTTTGGAGAACGTAACATTTTGTCTTCAATGCAAAACTTTTGGGATCTTTGATAATGGATCCATGTAACAAAGGGACATGTAGTGATGTTTTTAGGGATCTTGGAGAATGTGTTTATGTAACATTTCATCACCAATGCAAAGCTTTTTGGTCATGATCTGATGTTTTTGGGATCTTTAAGAATGTGTCTTTGTCTCAAATGCATATTTGAGAATGTATCTATGTAACAAAAGGGACATTTTAAAATGTATTTATGTGACCAAAGCCTTTGGAATCTATAAGAATGCATCTATGTAACAATTTGTCTCCGATGCAAAGCTTTTGGGATCTTTGACAACGAAGAGTGCAAAATACGGTGCAGCTCTGCATTAAAAACCAATCAGCTTCCAGGTTTTCTTGTCAAAGCTCAACGGAACAAGCTGATTGGGTACAATGCACAGGTGCTCCAGATTTTGTGCGCTTCAGTTTTAGTAAATCAACCCCGATGTGTAACAAAGGGACACGTACTAATGTTTAGGTATCTTTGAGAATGTATCTATGTAACATTTCCTCTCCAATGCAAAGCTTTTGAGATGAATGAATGAAAGATTTATATAGCGCGGCGCATGCCAACTAAATCGCCTCTGGGATCTTTGTAAATGTATCTACGATAGGGTTGCCACTTCATCCCTTTAAAACCGAACACATATGAATCACACAGGTTCTGTGGCTAATTAAGGTGGTAATTAATCTCACTTGGTGCCTTATCTGCACTACATTTGTCTCAGAACCTGTGCAATTCATATGTGTTGGGGTTTAAAGGGATGAGGTGGCAAACCTAACCTATGGACATTCACTAAAGCTGGCGCACACAGAATCTGGTCCAGCTGCGCCTAGTAACCAATCAGCTTCTAACTTCAGCTTGTTCAATTAAAGCTTCGCCAATAAAACCTGGAAGCTGAGTTACTGAGCACAGCTGCACCAGATTCTGTGGTGCACCAGCTTTAGTAAATCCCCCCCCCCCCCCTCACCTGTCTTCAATCTAAAGATTTCAGGGACTTTAATAATGTATCATTAGGGAAATGTAGTGATGTTATAAAGATCTATCTATGTAATATTTTGTCTCCATGGCAGTTTTTGGGATCTGTGTGAATGTGGATTTCATCTACAATACAAAGTATTTGGGATCTTTGAGGATGTGTCTAACATTCCGTCTCCAATGCAAAGCTTTTGAGATCTAACATAGGGACATGTAGGAATGTTTTAAAGATCTTTGAGTATACATCTATGTAATATTTCCTCTCCAACCCAAAGATTTTGGGATCTTAAACAACATAACATAGGGACACATAGGAATGTTTTAAGGATCTTTAAGTAATGTATCCATGTAATATTCTCTAACGCAAAGCTTTTCAGATCTTTGGGGATGTGTCTATGTAACATGTTTTCTCCAGTGCAAAGCTTTTGGCATCTTTCATAAGGTAACATAGGGACATATAGTAATGTTTTAAAGATCTTTGGGAATTTATCCGTGTGATATTTCTGTATCTATGTCATATTTCTTCAACTATGCAAAGCTTTTGGGATCTTTAATTATGTAACACAGGGACATGTAGAAATGTTTTAAAGATCTATGTAACACTTTGTCTCCAATCTAAAACTTTTGGGATTTTTAATTATGTAACATAGGGACATGTAGTAATGTTTTAAAAATCTTCGAGTTTGAATCTAATAGTAATAGTTCTTCACCAATGCAAAGCCTTTCAGATCTTTGAGGGCTTACCTATGTAATATTTATTTTCCAAGCTTTTCAGATCTTTAAGAATGTATCTATGTAATATTTCTGTCTCTATGTAATATTTCTCCTCCAAGCTTTTCAGATCCTTAAGAATGTATCTATGTAATATTTCTGTCTCTATGTAATATTTCTCCTCCAAGCTTTTCAGATCTTTAAGAATGTATCTATGTAATATTTCTGTCTCTATGTAATATTTCTCCTCCAAGCTTTTCAGATCTTTAAGGACATATCTATGTAACATTTGATCTTCAATGCAAAGCTTTTGGGATCTTTAATTATGTAACACAGGGACATGTAGTAATGTTTTAAAGATCTTTGGGATTGTATCTATGTAATATTCTCCAATGCAAAGCTATTCAGATTTAAGAAAATCTATGTAATATTTCTTCTCCAAGCTTTTCAGGTCTTTTAAGACGTATCTATGTAATATTTCTATCTGTATGTAATATTTATTCTCCAAGCTTTTTAGATCTTTGAGGACGTATCTATTTAACATTTGATCTCCAATGCAAAGCTTTTGGGATCTTTAATTATGTAACATAGGGACATGTAGTAATGTTTAAAGATCTGTGAGATTGTATCTATGTACTATTACTTCTTCAATGCAAAGCTTTTTAGATTTATGAGAATGTATCCAATAGTTCTGTACCTATGTAATAACATTTGATCTCCAATGCAAAGATTTTCAGATCTTTGAGGACGTGTCTATGTAACAATTGATCTCCAATGCAAAACTTTTCAGATTTATGAGAATGTATCTATGTAATATTTCTGTCTCTATGTAATATTTCTGTCTCTATGTAATATTTCTGTCTCTATGTAATATTTCTGTCTCTATGTAATATTTCTTCAAACAATACAAAGCTTTTCAGATCTTTAAGGACGTGTCCATGTAATATTTGATCTCCAATGCTCCAAAGCTTTTGGGATCTTAAATTTTTGGCGATTGTTGCCGTATTTGTGCACTTGTGACAGAAACAATTGAGTACTGTCCGTGATATTTTTATTTTTTTTATTTGCACTAACATACAATTTTTCAGGACAAGCATTTCGGGGGTAGGTCCACCTTCTTCAAGGTCCAAGCAGTACAGATTCACAAAAGTTTTCTTTAATAATGTAACGTATGGACAAGTATAAATGTTTTGAGGATCTTTGAGAATGTATCTATGGGATATTTGGTCTCCAAGCAAAGCTTTTAGGATCTTTTTTTTTTTTTTTTTAATCAAATAGAAGCTTTTAGGATCTTTAATAATGCAACAAAGGAACACGGAGTGACGTTTTTCTTTGAGAGTGTCATCACCTTTGGGACAAAGGGACAGAGCCACTGTCACCACCATGTTGCTGCAGTTATTTGTCACCTAACTAGATCTGATAAAAAAAAAAACAGGGCGATGAATAAACTCCATTAAGCCAGCTAAGATCTATAAAGCGGGAGGCCGTGTTGATGGTCTTGTTGAATTTGGTGACTTCTACTGACTGCCTTTCTATTAGCGTAGGACCAGGGCAGCGGAGGGACCTGGGGAGAGACGCGATTGTCTAGGGGATTGTGCTCTGTCATCAAGCACAGTGTTTGCTAAACCCACAGATCTTCACAGCACTGGCTCAACCGTGAAGGCGTTTGTTTAATAAATCCACCATTTTCCTCTTCCAACAAAAGAGACCTTCTACTAAACAACCTCCACTTAAATATTATGATAACACAAGTGTGTACCTTCCCCAGTTCACCGCCGACTGCCTGCAAAGAGGCTGCGTTCCAGGGACTTCACTGCCTCCTTTCCAAAAAAAAAAAAAATAATTCAAATACATTTTCCTGATGCAACACAACAGCGTCCGGGAACGTCCGGAAAATAAAAAAAAAATCCACTTCCTTTAAATAATGTAAAACTAACATCAGTGTGAATACTTTGCGCGTTTTTTGGAAAGTTTTGAAACATTTGCTGTTGCTGGCTCCACATCAGTGTTTGTCTCTATCCCCTTTTTATGTTTCGATTGTAAGCTCTTTGGGCCAGGTTTCTCATTCCTGGTTGCTCAAGGTATACCTCTTTAGAAGGGCCTCTCTTTGTTCAGTTGTGCTTTATAATTAATAAAAAATAAATAATAATAAAAAAAAGGTTGTGTCCACAAAAGTTTTGCCTTTGAAGCAACTAAAAACAGCAAAATAATGTTTTTAAAAGGAGATTTAAAAAAAAAAATCACATTTGATTTTTTTTTTTTTCCATGCACTCATATTCACGTAAAAACAGCCGGGATTGTATTAAGAACTGTAACAGTTACTGCAAGTTACCAACATAATTACTGTCATTTGAAACCATATGCTAAGCATGAATATTTTATAAGGCACTATTCATTAAGGTATCGCTAATGTGCAAAGTGCGTTTGAATTATTGCGATCACATGACACGCATGAAAACATTGTGAATTCTTTTTTTTTTTTATGTCGGGAATCTGTAGCTAAATATTGTGATTGGATTATATAACAAATATAAAAAAAAAAAAAAAAAAAAATCGACAAAATTTTACACATGCTGTAAAATTCAACAAACTTCTTTCACACGTGCTATGATTGGCATAGATACATTTGTATTGCTTATTTTTCATGAACAAAAAAATAAATAAATACACTATTTAATATGAAAATAGCAGGTATTAGTTTCTTTTTTTCTAATAATAATTTTATTGAATATTTTTAGTAACATGGGAAATTACAAATTGTAGGGGGTCATATCCTTACTTTAATTTTTTTTATTCTTATTTTACACTTTTAATTAATCTTCAGCACTACAAAATATATTTTCTATCTATACTAACATAAAATAAAAAAAAAAGAATTCACAATGTTTTTTTTTTTTTTTTTTTTGCGTGTCATGTGATCGCAATAATTCAAATGCACTTTGCACTACTTAAAAAAAACACAAATAAATAAATAAAAAACACTCAAAGATTATAAACAATTTAATAATATTTAGTATATATAGAAATAAAAATAGAAAACAGTTTATATATTTATTTTTCTTTACTGATACCTATATTAAAAACGGTTTCAAACTATGGCTGTAATATATATATATATATATATATATATATATATATATATATATATATATATATATATATATATATATATATATAAAAATGTATTTATTTTTCTTTACTGATACTGATACTTATATTAAAAATTGTCTCTAACTATGGCTGTAATAAATAGTTTCAAACTATGGCTGTAATATACATACATATATAAATGTATTTATTTTTCTTTACTGATACTGCTATTATATTAAAACATTTTCAAACTATGGCTGTAAGAGCACAGACATTTCCAGTTTTTAAAATAAAATAGCATAAATGAACCCAAACAAGCATAACTCTTTTTTTTTTTTGTGATTTGCTTTGGCTGTTGAGTTGGACGTGTTATATTTTTAAGCAATTTTGGAAGTTACAAGAAGCAGTTCTGTAATAATAGGTATTCTCTGGAGTAGCCTTGTGAGTTTTAACAAGCAAAAACCTATTCCGAAGGGGATATTGTAAAACTAATGGGCTTATTATGAAATAAAGCAGTTCAGATGGTGAAATGGCAATAACTTCCTTGTAAGATCGCAACGTCGAGTATAACCCTCCTGTAGGTTCCAAACTGCCTACTGCAGACCACTAAATCATCTTTTGGGTGAAAAAAAAAAGTCCCCCAGAGCAGCTGGAAAGTCATTTTTCATGGGCTGCCCAATTTTTTTTTTTACTTTTAACTTAAAAATGATTAAAAAGCTGTGTGGCGGATTAAAATGTAACTAGTAAGGCTGATCCAATCGTGCCTGACATGCATTAATGGTTATTGGGTTGTATATTTTAATTGGGGCTTAATGAATTGATTATTGCACTTAATGTAAAAAATAAGACAAAAAAAAGAAAGGATGCGAGTACTAATATGCTAAAATAGATCTTACAGCTGGGGTTATGTTCAGGTAGACCACAAATGTGGAGGCACAACAAAATAAAAAAAAATGAGTAAAGACTTTATAAGAGAAGGCTTAGCTGACATTTTGTAGATTATGTTTAATAGATTTATTTGATATTCAATTATTTTCTATAGCACTTATTCATTTTGAACTAATAAATGAACTAATACATTTCTCTAAATTAAATAATTGACTTAAAAAATGTTTTATATATACAAGGGTTCTTTAAATAGTTTCCGCAGATTATGTGTGTATACACACACACACACACACACATATATATATATATATATATATATATAGTTATATAGTTATATAGTTAGGCTGGCCGCACATTATACAATTTGCTTCTACAATTTTCTCTTAGATTTACCAAAACTATTAAATATAAGGTCAAACTTAAACACTTTCAAATTATATGTAATCAGGCAGGCCCTTGCACTACATAGTTGAAGGTAAATCTAAAGCAAATTGAATAAAAAAAAAAAAAAATAGATAATGCATGGCCAGTATTAGTCTGGTTATAAAAAAGATCCATCTGGTTAGAGAGATATCTAGATAGATAGGTAAAGTTATATATAATGGAGTTAAAAAAAAGTGCAGTAACATTTTTAAAAATAACAATAACAAATAAATATATATATATATATATATATATATATATATATATATATATATATATATATATATAATTTTTTTTTTTTTTCATAAGCCAAAAATGGGGGAAAATATATATCAATAAATTATACCTGTTTTCTAAAACATCATTATCTCTAGACATTGTCCCAGTGACAGCACAGTCTAATTAGGTCTGTAATGAGATTATTTTGAGTCAATGGCCTTGTGATATTTGTATTTGATTAACCTGTTAAATCGTTAGATCTATGATTGGAGTGTTAATTGTGGGCCTTAGCGTTGAACATTCGGCTTAAAAGAGTCTGGTAAAAGTAAATGGTAAAATAACAAAAAAAAAAAAGAAAGAAAACTAAAGTAAAATATGTTTTTTTTTAAAAAAAAGAATAAGGCTTATTTTTTATTTTTTTTACATGTAGAAGAACGAGACTTCTTAATTTTATTAATTTCTTTAACTGGAGAAAGAAGAGATTGAATGTTATCAACACAGTAAAAGTAGTAACGATAGATAGATAGATAGATAGATAGATAGATAGATAGAGAGAGATAGATAGATAGATAGATAGATAGATAGATAGATAGATAGATAGATAGATAGATAGATAGATAGATAGATAGATAGATAGATAGATAGATAGATAGATAGATAGATAGAGAGATAGATAGATAGATAGATAGATAGATAGATAGATAGATAGATAGATAGATAGATAGAGAGAGAGATAGAGAGATAGATAGATAGATAGATAGATAGATAGATAGATAGATAGATTAAGTTTTCTTAAAGAACTCTTTGCACAGAACCGCCAACTGTAATCCTTCATTAAAAAACTTTTTTTTCCTATATTAAATAATATTTGTAAGTAAACAGAAACAAATATAGATAGAGAGATCGAGTTTTCTGAAAGAAGTCTTTGCACAGAACCACCAATTGTAATCCTTAATAAAAAAAAAAATGTGTCCTATTTTAAATTAAATTAAATTTGTTCAAATAGAGAAAGTGAACAGATAGATAGATATATATTTTTCTGAAAGGAGTCTTCACATAGAACAGTCAGTTGTATTCCTTAACAACAAAAAATATTTTGTCCTAATTTAAATTAAATTTGTACAAATTGAGAAAGTGAACAGAAACAAAGATGGACAGATATATAGATAGAATAAGAAAGAAGATAAATAGATGGATAGATAGGATATTTTTTTTAAACAAGTATTGTGCAAAACCAACACTTGTAATCCTCAATATATATATATATATATATATATATATATATATATATATATATATATATATATATGTATATATATATATTTTCCTGCGCACATCCCTCTCAATCTTCACATGTTGAATCAAAATTATAATATTTTGAAACTTCAGACTTTCTGCACACAAAAAAAAAATCCCTTTCATCCTGCATGTGGAACATGAGCTGAAGACATAACCAGCAGGACAAGGAAAAGGTTGACGGAGCACAAAAGAGAAGGGGGATAAAAAGAAATCTAATGGACTTACCCCTGTCTAGAAGAAGATTCTCAGGTCCTCCAGGCAATCTCTGTTCAGCTAGTTGAGTGAACGAAGGATGAAGCAGGAGAAGAATTGCCTACAAAGTTCAGGCAGAGCGGAGGCTCTACTACTTCCACACAAGGGGAAGGGATTTGGGGCTTCTAGTTCTTCCCAAGGCTGAGCTCAGAGGCAGAGTTCACTTCTGAAGTTTTTTGCTCTTCATGGAGAGAGAGAGAGGAGAGCTAAGCAGAGAGGAAAAAAAATGTAAAAATAAAAATAATGTAAAAAAAAAAAAAAAAGCCAGAGCAGTGAGAGTCTTTGGTGGACACACTCCTGTCCAGGTGCTGTTGTGCTGACTGCCCTCTACGACTACAGGGGAGGGAGGGGATGGACAGGCTGCTTTGGAGAGAGGGGAGGGTGAGTGGGAGAGGAGAACAGACAGAAGGAAGGGGTGGCTTCGGTAAAGCTTTTCAATCCTATACAAGACAGGACTGCAAGCCCTTAGGAGGACAGGAGGAGATTACGCTGGGGCATAAAATTTGCAAAACATCATTCCTGTCTTCTTTTTCCAAAGCAGGTTGATGAATTTCTCTTTCCTAAACAAAAGGAAAAAAAAAAATCCTGGTGGACTGGGTTACGAGCACAAACCAGTAACTGGAAACCTGTCTAACTTTGGCCATATACTACTCAGTGATTCTGTGAACAGAATTTGAGCACTACAGAGATAATTAAGAGATTTTGGTTGAGCACCATAGAGATAATTAAGATATTTTCCTTGAGCTACATAAAGATAATTAAGATATTCTGGTTGCACACCTTAGAGATAATTAACATTTTATTTGAGCACTATAGAGATAAGATATGTTGGTTGCAAACCATAGAGATCATTAAAATATTTTATTTGTACACTATATTAAGATATTTTGGTTGAGTTCCGTAGAGATAATTCCAATATTTTGGCTGAGTTCTGTAGAGATAATTCCAATATTTTGGTTGAGATAATTAAGATGTTTTGGGAGACAACACCATGGGGGTTATTTACAAAGGGCAAATCCACTTTGCACTACAAGTCCACTTTCAAATACAGTCACCGTAGATCTGAGGGGGACATGCAAGGAAAATAAAAACCAACATTTTAGCTTGCACATGATTGGATGATAAAATCAGCAGAGCTTCTCCTCATTTCAGATCTTTACTTCAGATCTACAGCGACTGCACTTCCAAGTGCACTTTTAGTGCAAAGTGGATTTGCCTTTAGTAAATCAACCCCCATGAATGTAAACTATGGTGTCAATTGTAAGTATTCACTGCAAAATAAGACAATTTTTTTTTTTTGTTGGCTTGAAAAACAGGAAACATTTTTTAAGGTGAAAAATAGCAGAGGCCTCATGTGCATGGAGATACAGATGGAGAAATAATTTAATAAAAAAATTAAAATATTTTGGTTGAACTTGGTAGAGATTCCAATATTTTGTTTGAGATTGATAGAAATAATTATGATTCTTTGGGAGCATAAAAAACTTGAAATGTTGTTACATTTTATTGGTTACATTTATTTTTTTTAGAGTGGAAAAATGGCAGAGGCCTCATCCATGGCGATACAGAAGGAGAAAAACTTTAATAAAAGGAGTTGAGAAACTCAAATTAAATTGTATGAGTACTTTAGTTGAACTTGGTAGAGATAATTCCAATATTTTGGTTGAGATTGATAGAAATAATTATTATTCTTTGGGAGCACGCCATGAACAATGACCATAACGTGGGCTGTAAATATTTGGTGGAAAATATGACAATGTTTCTTTTTTGTTGGCTTAAAAAAACGTGAAACGTAGTTAAATTTCATTGGTTACATTTTCTTAAGGTGGAAAAATGGCAGAGGCCTCACGTGAATGTGATACAGATGGAGAAATATTTTAATAAAAGAAGTTGAGAATCTCAAATTAAATTGTATGAATATTTTGGTTGAACTTGGTAGAGAAAATTCCAATATTTTGGTTGAGATTCATAAAAAAAATGATGATTCTTTGGGAGCACGCCTTGAACAATGACCATAATGTGGGCTGTAAATATTTGGTGAAAAATACGACAATGCTTCTTTTTTGTTGGCTTAAAAAACATGAAACGTTGTCAAAATTTTATTGGTTGCATTTTTTTTAAGGTGGAAAAATGTCAGTGACTTCACCCATGGCGATACAGATGGAGAAATACTTTAATAAAAGGAGTTAAGAATCTCAAAATTAAATTGTATGAATATTTTGATTGAACTTGGTAGAGATAATTCAGATTTTTTTTGGGTTGGACTCCATAGAGATATTTTCAATATTTTGGATAGAAATAATTTTGTTTCTTTGGGAGCACGCCATGAACAATGACAATAATGTGGGCTGTAAATATTTGGTGGAAAATACGACAATGTTTCTTTTTTGCTGGCTTAAAAAACTTGAAACGTTGTTAAAGCGGATGGTTCACAAAACCAAAAATATTAAAAGCCAGCAGCAACAAATACTGCAGCTGCTGACTTTTAATATTAGGACACTTACCTGTCCTGGAGTCCAGCGCCGTCCGCAGCAGAGGATGAGCGATCGCTCGTCTCTCTGCTGCTCCCCCCTCCATCCACATTGAGGGAACCAGGAAGTGAAGCGCTGCGGCTTCACTGCCCGGTTCCCTACGGCGCATGCGCGAGTCGCGCTGCGCCCGCCGATTGGCTCCAGCTGTGTGCTGGGAGCCGAGTGTTCCCAGCACACAACGGGGGACGGACGGGATGTGATGCAATGCCCGTCTTTTGCCCGTGAATGCTGGGCCGGAAGTGGGTGCAGATACCTGTCTATCTGCACCCCCCTCCCCCCTGAAAGGTGTCAATTGTGACACCGGAGGGGGGGAGTGTTCGGATCAGCGGATCTTCACTTTAGGGTGGAGATCCGCTTTAAATTTTATTGGTTACATTTTTTTTTTTAGAGTGGAAAAATGGCAGAGGCCTCATCCATGGCGATACAGATGGATAAATACTTTTATAAAAGGAGTTGAGAATCTCAAATTAAATTGTATGAATACTTTGGTTGGACTTGGTAGATAATTCCAATATGTTGGTTGAGATTGATAGAAATAATTATGATTCCTTGGGAGCACGCCATGAACAATGACCATAATGTGGGCTGTAAAAATTTGGTGGGAAATATGACATTGTTTCTTTTTTGTTGGCTTAAAAAACATGAAACGTTGTCAAAATTTTATTGGTTGCATTTTTTTTAAGGTGGAAAAATGTCAGTGACTTCACCCATGGCGATACAGATGGAGAAATACTTTAATAAAAGGAGTTAAGAATCTCAAAATTAAATTGTATGAATATTTTGATTGAACTTGGTAGAGATAATTCAGATTTTTTTTGGGTTGGACTCCATAGAGATATTTTCAATATTTTGGATAGAAATAATTTTGTTTCCTTGGGAGCACGCCATGAACAATGACAATAATGTGGGCTGTAAATATTTGGTGGAAAATACGACAATGTTTCTTTTTTGCTGGCTTAAAAAACTTGAAACGTTGTTAAAGCGGATGGTTCACAAAACAAAAAATATTAAAAGCCAGCAGCAACAAATACTGCAGCTGCTGACTTTTAATATTAGGACACTTACCTGTCCTGGAGTCCAGCGCCGTCCGCAGCAGAGGATGAGCGATCGCTCGTCTCTCTGCTGCTCCCCCCTCCATCCACATTGAGGGAACCAGGAAGTGAAGCGCTGCGGCTTCACTGCCCGGTTCCCTACGGCGCATGCGCGAGTCGCGCTGCGCCCGCCGATTGGCTCCAGCTGTGTGCTGGGAGCCGAGTGTTCCCAGCACACAACGGGGGACGGACGGGATGTGATGCAATGCCCGTCTTTTGCCCGTGAATGCTGGGCCGGAAGTGGGTGCAGATACCTGTCTATCTGCACCCCCCTCCCCCCTGAAAGGTGTCAATTGTGACACCGGAGGGGGGGAGTGTTCGGATCAGCGGATCTTCACTTTAGGGTGGAGATCCGCTTTAAATTTTATTGGTTACATTTTTTTTTTTAGAGTGGAAAAATGGCAGAGGCCTCATCCATGGCGATACAGATGGATAAATACTTTTATAAAAGGAGTTGAGAATCTCAAATTAAATTGTATGAATACTTTGGTTGGACTTGGTAGATAATTCCAATATGTTGGTTGAGATTGATAGAAATAATTATGATTCCTTGGGAGCACGCCATGAACAATGACCATAATGTGGGCTGTAAAAATTTGGTGGGAAATATGACATTGTTTCTTTTTTGTTGGCTTAAAAAACGTGAAACGTTAAATTTTATTGGTTACATTTTTTTCTTTAAAGGGTCACTAAAGCTTCCTTTACCCTAATGCAGTCCTGGTTTCATTACCTCGTTGTTCGTTTTTGCTGTAATCCTTTCTCTGTTCTGCACACTTCCTGGTTGTCTGTTTCCTTATGAAAAAAATACTGGGAGCTTCTCTCTGTGGTCTCTAATCAAGGAGGTGTGATCACTGTGTGTCTAAAACCCCTCAGGGCCAATCAGTTTCATTTTAAAAACAAACACTGCCCTGTGTTGGCTCTGTGTCTCTGTACTTCACACAAGCATGAAACTAGATGGAAAACGAAACTGAAACTGCAGGCACATTATATGATTGATTTTTATCTATTTCTTAATCATTTTTAAAAGGAATCAGTTAACTATTATGGGCCAGATTCAGGAACAGTTAGGCTGGCGGATCCAGTGATCCGCCAGCCTAACTGTGACTTTGAGCCGGCGTTTCTGATTTCTGTAACCAGAAAACAAGAAACGCCGGGTTGAAGCTCCGATGCGAGCAGCGTAACTGAGTTTCGCCATCGCATCGTTACTTCAACTTAAAAATGGCGCCGCCGATTTACGCTCAAAAAATATGTTAATGAGCGGAAATCGGCAATTCACGATCGCATTCCGGCGCGACGCAATGACGGTACGACGTTTCCGGACGGGATACGCGGCGCATAGATATACCTACATGGGGTTGGAGTATCCTATGTTAGGTATAGGCGTCGTCATCGCGTCGGAAAAAAAACAAAAAAACGTCGCTTGCGTAAAACGTTCATGAATGGGAATGTGACGTCATTGACGTTCATTCACAGAATTTGGAGCATGCGCACGGGGATGTTTGGACACTCGACGCATGCGCAGTACGTTGGCGGCGGGATCGCGCTTAGTTAGAATACTACACGCCCCATACCCGCCCAATTTGAATTCCGCCGGCTCATTTGTGATGCGCTGCCGCAACTTTAGGAGCAAGTGCTTCCTGAATAACAGCACTTGCTCCTAAAATTTCAGCAGCGTAACGCAAATGAGATGCATTACTCCAGAGCAAAGATGCTCCCATCTACCTGAATCTGGCTGTATGTCTCTATACCCTGTAAACAGTGATTTCAGCCAAAACATTTTTTTCCTTTACAACTCCTTTAAGGTGGAATAATGGCAGAGGCCTCATGTGCATGGCGATACAAATGGAGAAATACTTTAATAAAAGGAGTTGAGAATCTCAAATTAAATTGTATAAATATTTTGGTTGAACTTGGTAGAGATAATTCAGATTTTTTTGGTTGGGCTCCATAGAGATATTTTCAATATTTTGGATAGAAATAATTTTGTATCTTTGGGAGCACGCCATGAACAATGACCACAATGTGGGCTGTAAATATTTGGAGGAAAATATGAAAATGTTTCTTTTTTGTTGGCTTAAAAAAAGTGAAGCGTTGGTAAATTTTATTGGTTACATTTTTTTAAGGTGGAAAAATGGCAAAGGCCTCACCCATGGCGATACAAATGGAGAAATACTTTAATAAAAGGAGTTGAGAATATCAAATGAAATTGTATGAATATTTTGGTTGAACTTGGTAGATAATTCCAATATTTTGGTTACACCCTGTATAACCATTCTTACTTACAGGTAAGCCTAGATCAGTGGTCTCCAAACTGCAGCCCGGGGGCCAGATGCGGCCCTTTGCCTGATTTTACCCGGCCCTTGGGGTGCTTTTTTATTCATTGGCACCAATGCTGGGGCAGAATTCCTCCCAATGACACCAATGATGGGGCAGATTTCCTCCCAATGACAACAATGATGGGGCAGCATTCCTCCCAATGATGGGGCAGAATTCCTCCCAGTGATGGGGCAGAATTCCTCCCAGTGATGGGGCAGAATTCCTCCCAGTGATGGGGCAGAATTCCTCCCAGTGATGGGGCAGAATTCCTCCCAGTGATGGGGCAGAATTCCTCCCAATGATGGGGCAGAATTCCTCCCAGTGATGGGGCAGAATTCCTCCCAGTGATGGGGCAGAATTCCTCCCAGTGATGGGGCAGAATTCCTCCCAGTGATGGGGCAGAATTCCTCCCAATGATAGGGCAGAATTCCTCCCAGTGATGGGGCAGAATTCCTCCCAGTGATGGGGCAGAATTCCTCCCAATGACAACAATGATGGGGCAGCATTCCTCCCAATGATGGGGCAGAATTCCTCCCAGTGATGGGGCAGAATTCCTCCCAGTGATGGGGCAGAATTCCTCCCAGTGATGGGGCAGAATTCCTCCCAGTGATGGGGCAGAATTCCTCCCAGTGATGGGGCAGAATTCCTCCCAGTGATGGGGCAGAATTCCTCCCAGTGATGGGGCAGAATTCCTCCCAGTGATGGGGCAGAATTCCTCCCAGTGATGGGGCAGAATTCCTCCCAGTGATGGGGCAGAATTTCTCCCAGTGATGGGGCAGAATTCCTCCCAGTGATGGGGCAGAATTCCTCCCAGTGATGGGGCAGAATTTCTCCCAGTGATGGGGCAGAATTCCTCCCAGTGATGGGGCAGAATTCCTCCCAGTGATGGGGCAGAATTTCTCCCAGTGATGGGGCAGAATTCCTCCCAGTGATGGGGCAGAATTCCTCCCAGTGATGGGGCAGAATTTCTCCCAGTGATGGGGCAGAATTCCTCCCAATGATGGGGCAGAATTCCTCCCAGTGATGGGGCAGAATTCCTCCCAGTGATGGGGCAGAATTCCTCCCAGTGATGGGGCAGAATTCCTCCCAGTGATGGGGCAGAATTCCTCCCAGTGATAGGGCAGAATTTTTCCCAATGACACCAATGATGGGGTCCAATGATACCCTAGATGAGGAATTTTGTACTCCTGATGGCCACAATCCGGCCCCCTTAAAGTCTGGAGGACAGTAATCCGGCCCTTTGTTTATAAAGTTTGGAGACCCCTGGCAAAGATTAAGGCTTACCTGTAGGTTCTGGAAATATCTCCTAAACCCACATGGTTTAGGAGATAGTTACAATAGAAATGAGCGCAGGTGCACTTTAGAAATGACGTTTCTAAAAGGAAGGTCACGCCGTGACTGGCGGCTCCCGCACGCATGCGACTCCAGCCAGTCACAGAGCGGGAGTTTGCGGCCCTGGAAGGAAAAGGGGTGAAGAATGGACGCCTCCTGCAACAGGGGACAGCGGTGACATCGCAGGCTTCGGTTTCAGGTAATGGACACGTAATGGGCTACTATGAGATGCATAGTAGCCCATTATGCTTTAGCTTTGCAGGGAAATAAAGAAGTAAAACCCATCAGGGTTTACTTCCTCTTTAAGGCTGGGTTCACACCTATGCGAATTGGATGTGGCCCCCCCCCATATCCAATTCGCATCACAGGAGAATGTGACCGGCTCTCTATGAAGCCGGTTCGCTCATATCTCCAGGGCGGCTGCGTCTTTGGCTCTGTTTCAGAGCTAAGAGCAGTGTTGCCAACCTACCAGACTGAAATTTACTGACATGACACCCAAAATTTACTGGCACAGCCAAGTTCTTACTGGCATTTCCATAAGTTACCAAATTACAGTTGTAAATGCAAATTTCAGTATTTAGGCTACAAATAAATATAAAATGCAATTAGCAATGTGATTTAGGGTAGATAGTAAGGTAAAAAGAATATTTCTTATTTTATTTTCAATATAGTAAGTGGCTCAGGGACTTGCTCCTGTCCCACAGACCCGCACACCAGGCTCTGGCCGCTCCGCTTGGCTCCCTTGCCCCATAACATTACACGACACACTTAGGCACCGTCTCCACCATACCCCCCCCCCCCCCGCCGCCACCACCCAAACACACTGTAGCAGGCACTTGGATGGTCCTGGCTGGCTCCGAACATGTGCAGCGCATGCCTAGTTCCGAACCCAGCGTCACAGCCATTCTTTTTACTGGCAACCTTTTTCTCTTACTGGCATTTACTGGCAGGAGAAAAGTGAGTTTTTTACTGCCTGCCAGTAAAAATACTGACGGTTGGCAACAGTCGCTAAGAGTCGGCCCTGATTCGTCACAGAAGTGGAGAACGTGGACGCACAAAGTATGGGGTCCATGGCAGGGGAGGGCTGGCAGCCTTAGGCCTGGGGGGCAAGTCCAGTCAAGTGGCCCATTGAACCGCCGAATCAGCTCACCATCCATGGCCCATCTGGTTTTTCAATGCAGTCTCACCAGTGCCACCAACTCCAGTGCACATCAATGCAGCCTGATCACTGGGACAGGATACATGGGGTGTATGGGGGTCAGCTAGGGGTGTCATGGTCTCTCACCTCAGTGATCTCAGCTCAGCAGGTCCTTGCACACCACGGCCTCTTGGGGGGGGTGATGCTCCTGGTCCTGGGATCAAGTTGCAGCCAGCGCCCCGACTCCCTGGCACGCCCTGCCTCTGCCTGCTTCCAAGAATCTAGTCCCAGGGAGCTGTAGTTTCCTCTGCGCTGCTCTGTTTTCCACCCACCCAGAGCTTGAGCGTGTACTACAACTCCTGGAATGCAACAGCTAGTGGTCGGCCCGACTTCCAAGACTAGAATTAAAATAAAATGGTAGCGAGCATTTTGAACATAAGTTAGGGTGGCCTAGGAGGCAATTGCCACCCTGCCCCCTGGCCCAGCCCTCCCCTGGGCCATGGTGGGATTGGACCCTTACCCAATGCTTACATCCATTTATAACCAACCCACCCGACCCCTTGTGAAGCCAATCCTCTCAGGTCCACTGGGCTCCATACCAAGTCAGACTGCACAGAAAACTTCCATATGCCACCTTGTTAGGAGACATGAAACATTTATTTTAGGCCTTCTACATTACAACATTCTCAGCAAGAAGTACTGGTAAAAAAAATAAAAATAATAATAAAAAAAAAGTACGTTCAGAAAAAATTGCTACAAAGTTAGTTTACAGTTTTGGTTTCATTGAATATTTTTTTTTTTTTTACAGCATGCGTTGAATTTTATTTTGGTTTTTCATGCAGAGATGTCACCTGACTCCCACGACGTGAGCAACAGTGTAAGGTTTCCGTTCCGTGCTTCCGTATGATGTGAACACAACAGGAAAAATAAATAAACGTCACGACTAGGAATACATAGACCGCCAGAGGTTCCCAACTTCGCCGAGGAGCGTTTTTCGACACGCGTTTTTACTGCGATTTGTATTTTTTTTTACGTTTCCTTTAGCAACCACCTCTAAACAGGTAAAAAAAAAAAAAAAAAGCAAATCGCAGCAAAATCATCGTACTTGCGTTTTGGATGCGGGTCCATTGAATTCTATTACTTGCAAAGCGCTGCTTTTTGCGGGAAAAAAAAAAGCCCCCGACCCGTTCCAAAAACGCAGAGGCACAAAAAAGCATTGGATGTGAACACGTTCCATAGGAAACCATGTTAAAAAAAAATTTTTTTTTCCCGACGGGTGTTGGCTCAAACTTGTCTTGCATACACACACAAATGCACAAATGTTGCTCGGAAATTCCGATCTCCAAGAACGCAGTGACGTACAAGACTACAACGAGCCGAGGAGAAATTAAGTTCAATGACTCCGAGCATGCGTCAAATTGATTTCCAAACATGCGTAGGAATTGCGTCGGAATTTCCGACAAGAACTTTTTCCTAATCGATAGCTAGCTGACACATGACCCGGCTCTCTCCCAGCCAGTCTGCAGGGAAACATAAGCAGGAGGAGCTTCTAGTCCTCTGCTGCTGGTCATGTGACACAGCTCGCTCCCAGCCTGTCTGCAGGGAAACATAAGCAGGAGGAGCTTCTAGTCCTCTGCTGCTGGTCACGTGACCTGGCTCTCTCTCAGCCTGTCTGCAGGGAAACATAAGCAGGGGGAGCTTCTAGTCCTCTGCTGCTGGTCACGTAACCCGGCTCTCTCCCAGCCTGTCTGCAGGGAAACATAAGCAGGAGGAGCTTCTAGTCCTCTGCTGCTGGTCACGTGACCTGGCTCTCTCTCAGCCTGTCTGCAGGGAAACATAAGCAGGGGGAGCTTCTAGTCCTCTGCTGCTGGTCACGTAACCCGGCTCTCTCCAAGCCTGTCTGCAGGGAAACATAAGCAGGAGGAGCTTCTAGTCCTCTGCTGCTGGTCATGTGACACAGCTCGCTCCCAGCCTGTCTGCAGGAAAACATAAGCAGGAGGAGCTTCTAGTCCTCTGCTGCTGGTCACCTGACCCAGCTCTCTCCCAGCCTGTCTGCAGGGAAACATAAGCAGGAGGAGCTTCTAGTCCTCTGCTGCTGGTCACGTGACCCAGCTCTCTCCCAGCCTGTCTGCAGGGAAACATAAGCAGGAGGAGCTTCTAGTCCTCTGCTGCTGGTCACGTAACCCGGCTCTCTACCAGCCTGTCTGCAGGGAAACATAAGCAGGAAGAGCTTCTAGTCCTCTGCTGCTGATCACATGACCCGGGTCTCTCCCAGCCTGTCTGCAGGGAAACATAAGCAGGAGAAGCTTCTAGTCCTCTGCTGCTGGTCACATGACCCGGCTATCTCTCAGCCTGTCTGCAGGGAAACATAAGCAGGAGGAGATTTTAGTCCTCTGCTGCTAGTCACGTGACCCGGCTCTCTCCCAGCCTGTCTGCAGGGAAACATAAGCAGGAGGAGCTTCTAGTCCTCTGCTGCTGATCACGTGACCCGGCTCTCTCCCAGCCTGTCTGCAGGGAAACATAAGCAGGAGGAGCTTCTAGTCCTCTGCTGCTGGTCATGTGACCCGGCTATCTCTCAGCCTGTCTGCAGGGAAACATAAGCAGGAGGAGCTTTTAGTCCTCTGCTGCTAGTCACGTGACCCGGCTCTCTCCCAGCCTGTCTGCAGGGAAACATAAGCAGGAGGAGCTTCTAGTCCTCTGTTGCTGGTCACGTGACCCGGCTCTCTCCCAGCCTGTCTGCAGGGAAACATAAGCAGGAGGAGCTTCTAGTCCTCTGCTGCTGATCACGTGACCCGGCTCTCTCCCAGCCTGTCTGCAGGGAAACATAAGCAGGAGGAGCTTCTAGTCCTCTGCTGCTGGTCACGTGACCCGGCTCTCTCCCAGCCTGTCTGCAGGGAAACATAAGCAGGAGGAGCTTCTAGTCCTCTGCTGCTGGTCACGTGACCCGGCTCTCTCCAAGCCTGTCTGCAGGGAAACATAAGCAGGAGAAGCTTCTAGTTCTCTGCTGCTGGTCACCTGACCCGGCTCTCTCCAAGCCTGTCTGCAGGGAAACATAAGCAGGAGAAGCTTCTAGTTCTCTGCTGCTGATCACATGACCCGGCTCTCTCCCAGCCTGTCTGCAGGGAAATCTAAGCAGGAAGAGCTTCTAGTCCTCTGCTGCTGGTCACGTGACCCGGCTCTCTCCCAGCCTGTCTGCAGGGAAACATAAGCAGGAAGAGCTTCTAGTCCTCTGCTGCTGGTCACGTGACACGGCTCTCTCCCAGCCTGTCTGCAGGGAAACATAAGCAGGAGGAGCTTCTAGTCCTCTGCTGCTGGTCACGTGACCCGGCTCTCTCCAAGCCTGTCTGCAGGGAAACATAAGCAGGAGAAGCTTCTAGTTCTCTGCTGCTGATCACATGACCCGGCTCTCTCCCAGCCTGTCTGCAGGGAAACATAAGCAGGGGGAGCTTCTAGTCCTCTGCTGCTGGTCACGTGACCCGGCTCTCTCCCAGCCTGTCTGCAGGGAAACATAAGCAGGAGGAGCTTCTAGTCCTCTGCTGCTGGTCATGTGACCCGGCTCTCTCCAAGCCTGTCTGCAGGGAAACATAAGCAGGAGAAGCTTCTAGTTCTCTGCTGCTGATCACATGACCTGGCTCTCTCCCAAGCCTGTCTGCAGGGAAACATAAGCAGGAGAAGCTTCTAGTTCTCTGCTGCTGGTCACGTGACCCGGCTCTCTCCCAGCCTGTCTGCAGGGAAACATAAGCAGGAGGAGCTTCTAGTCCTCTGCTGCTGATCACGTGACCCGGCTCTCTCCCAGCCTGTCTGCAGGGAAACATAAGCAGGAGGAGCTTCTAGTCCTCTGCTGCTGGTCACGTGACCCGGCTCTCTCCCAGCCTGTCTGCAGGGAAACATAAGCAGGAGAAGCTTCTAGTCCTCTGCTGCTGGTCACGTGACCCGGCTATCTCTCAGCCTGTCTGCAGGGAAACATAAGCAGGAGGAGCTTCTAGTCCTCTGCTGCTGGTCACGTGACCCGGCTCTCTCCCAGCCTGTCTGCAGGGAAACATAAGCAGGAGAAGCTTCTAGTCCTCTGCTGCTTGTCACGTGACCCGGCTCTCTCCCAGCCTATCTGCAGGGAAACATAAGCAGGAGGAGCTTCTAGTCCTCTGCTGCTGGTCACATGACCCGGCTCTCTCCCAGCCTGTCTGCAGGGAAACATAAGCAGGAGGAGCTTCTAGTCCTCTGCTGCTGGTCACGTGACCCGGCTCTCTCCCAGCCTGTCTGCAGGGAAACATAAGCAGGAGAAGCTTCTAGTCCTCTGCTGCTGGTCACGTGACCCGGCTATCTCTCAGCCTGTCTGCAGGGAAACATAAGCAGGAGGAGCTTTTAGTCCTCTGCTGCTAGTCACGTGACCCGGCTCTCTCCCAGCCTGTCTGCAGGGAAACATAAGCAGGAGGAGCTTCTAGTCCTCTGCTGCTGGTCACGTGACCCGGCTCTCTCCCAACCTGTCTGCAGGGAAACATAAGCAGGAAGAGCTTCTAGTCCTCTGCTGCTAGTAACGTGACCCGGCTCTCTCCCAGCCTGTCTGCAGGGAAACATAAGCAGGAGAAGCTTCTAGTTCTCTGCTGCTGGTCATGTGACCCGGCTCTCTCCCAGCCTGTCTGCAGGGAAACATAAGCAGGAAGAGCTTCTAGTCCTCTGCTGCTGGTCACGTGACCCGGCTCTCTCCCAGCCTGTCTGCAGGGAAACATAAGCAGGAGGAGCTTCTAGTTCTCTGCTGCTGGTCACATGTTCAAAAAAATAAATAAATAATCCTTTGGAATACAGAGTAAAAATAAATAAATATATACATATAAAAAAAAAAACGGTTTAAATTGTCATACAAACATGTGAAATAAAATCCAAATTTTTTTTTTTATAGCAATAACATGATGTGGGCGGATTTCTGCCAGTCAAAAGCTGTGTCACGCCCCTCCAGCCTGTGTCTTACAATAAGAGGGAGGTGAAGCCTCCATCAATCTACATGTAATAGCCCACCCCCCCATTGTGTTTAGCAGGTAAGTGGGCATGGAGGAGGAGGGGGAGGTAGTGGGCTTTCATTTACAACTGTCTATACGCCCCACATGTCTGACTCTTTATAATGACATGGGCTGCTCAGATGTGATAGGGAGGAAATGCTCAGCATAGAAACTCACTAAAAACTGAGCATGCGTTTAAACCGCAGCTGTAAAATCCCCAACTGATTTGGGAAATGGACAGCAGGGGGAGATAGAGAGCAGCAGGATCAAGCAGGTTTTCTGCAGAATACAGAAAACGAATCCCATAGTGACTGAGTGAGAACGATCAGCATGGAATGCGACATTTATTGATCGTTTTTTATGATGTGGGTTTAGTGACATTTTAGGGATAAGGTTTGATCAAAGCACAGGGTCACCTTCATATCCCAGAATATTTTTGGAAGCATACGTGTGCACAGCCTATTGCATTGTGGGGGGGGGGGGGGCACCCCAAAGCTCAAACACATATGCATGTATGTGCATGTGTATATATATATATACTGACGGTGTCCATAAGGCAGTGGACGGTGTTTGTACTATTTTTTTTATTATATTTTTTACATTTATTTTTTAGGAGCCCCCAATCACTTTATTTTTGAAGCTTTAAAAAGAAAATCCCCGGTGATCCTGCCATAAACGTTCTTCCTGCTTTAGGGTGGCAAAATAGGGTGTTGTAAGGAAAAATATTTTTTTTACGTAGGCCAGAATTTCGCAGCATTTAGTCGCCCCTATGGACACGCTGGGACTTGCAGTCGCCTCTGGGGACACGCTGGGACTTGCAGTCGCCCCTGGGGACACGCTGGGCTATGCAGTCACCCCTCTGGACACGCTGAGACTTGCAGTCGCCCCTGGGGACACGCTGGAAATTGCAGTAGCCCCTCTGGACACGCTGGGACTTGTAGTCACCCCTCTGGACACGCTGGGACTTGCAGTCTCCCCTGTGAACACGCTGGGACTTTCAGTCGCCCCTGGGGAAACGCTGGGACTTGCAGTCGCCCCTGGGGACACGCTGGAAATTGCAGTAGCCCCTCTGGACACGCTGGGACATGTGGTCGCCCCTCTGGACACGCTGGGACATGTGGTCGCCCCTCTGGACACGCTGGGACTTGTAGTCGCCCCTCTGGACACTCTGGGACTTGCAGTCTCCCCTGTGAACACGCTGGGACTTTCAGTCGCCCCTGGGGAAACGCTGGGACTTGCAGTTGCCCCTGGGGACACGCTGGGACTTCCAGTTGCCCCTGGGGACACGCTGGGACTTCCAGTTGCCCCTGGGGACACGCTGGGACTTCCAGTCGCCCCTGGGGACACGCTGGGACATGTGGTCGCCCCTCTGGACACGCTGGGACTTGTAGTCACCCCCAGGGTCGCCATCAGGGGGGTACAGGCAGTACACCTGTGAGGGGCCCGGTGGTCCCCAGGGCCCCGGGTGGCATCCCCATTTTTTTAGGTTTTTTTTTGTTCGTCAGCACCCAAAGCCCCCCCAGACCTCTAAGGGGTCCGGATGGCATCCCTTATTTTTTTTGTCAGCACCTAAAGCCCCCCCCCCCCAACCTCTAAGGGGCCCGGTGGTCCCCAGAATTTCACAGCATTTAAAAAAACAAAAAAAAAAATTAAATGAAGTAACAGGATCGACTAGCAAAGTTGTTCAGAGGTCGAATTGACACCTTTGACCTTTGACACCTTCTCACTTTTTTTGTGTTATTTTTTATTTTTTTTCCCACAAAATTAAAAGGGTTGAGGTGCAAAGAAAGGTAAGGGAACGGTCACCTGATCTGATGGCCTACAGTCAGATTTAGCGACAGTCCATAGGCCCTTAT
>JAJQKJ010002787.1:47500-104322 GCA_029574335.1 Rana kukunoris
ACATTTTGTTGTGCCATGATGGTGCCAGTCAGTGCCCATTTGGGGGCACTGATTGGCATATGTTTTTTTATACATTTGGATGGCCATGGGTACTTACCTGGCCATCCACATGTTGGGTGCTTCCCTGGTGGTCCTGGGCGGCATCCTGGTGGTCCAGTGTGGGCATCCGAGAGGGGGGGGCTGCGCTGATAAACAATCAGCGCAAACCCCTCTGTCAGGAGAGCCACCAATCGGCTCTCCTCTACTCGTGTCTGTCAGACGCAAATGAGGAAGAGCCGATCAACGGCTCTTCCTGTTTACATCGTGATCAGCCATGATTGGACATGGCTGATCACGTGGTAAAGAGCCTCTGCCGGTTTGGTGAGGGGAGAAGAACTTTAAGGCTACTTTCCCACCGGGGCGCTTTTCAGGCATTTTAGCACTAAAAATAGCGCAATGTAAAGCGCCTGAAAACTGCCTCCCATGCCTCACCAGTGTGAAAGCCAGAGTGCATTCACACTGGGGCGGTGCGCTTGCGGGACGGAAAAATAAGGCCTGCAAGCAGCATCCTTGGGGATGTGCGGGAGCAGTGTATACAGCGCTCCTACACCGCCCCTGACCATTGGAATGAATGTGTTGCAACATGGGCGCTTTTTGAATATTTAAATTAGGGAGTTATGCCGATTCCCGAACGTACTTGCGGCCGGGCGTCGTAGTTTACGTCGTTTGCGTAAGCGTTATTCCGACGTAAAGTTACCCCTGCTATAGGAGGCGTAGCCAACGTTAAGTATGGACGCCGGGACAGCGTCGAATTGTACGTCGTTTACGTCGTTTGCGTAAATCGTTCGGGGATGGGGCTGTGCGTAAGTTACGTTCACGTCGTTTACATTGACTACTAGCGACGTGATTTCACGCATGCACACTGGGATACGTCCACGGACGGCGCATGCGCCGTTCAGAAAATACGTAAATTGCGTGAGGTCGTGATTCATTTACATGAATCACGCCCCCACATTAATAATTTTAATTAGGCGCCCTTACACTTTACACTTTACGCTACGCCGCCACAACTTATGGAGCAAGTGCTTTCTGAATAAGGCACTTGCCCATAAAATTTGCGGAGGCGTAGCATAAAGAGCATACTCTACGCCCGCAGATATTTACGCCCAATAAGTTTCACGAGAATAAATGTATCCAAAAAATGTTTTTCACAAGATTAAATGTATCAAAAAAAAAGGTTTATAAGAATAAATGTATCAAAAAAATAATAATAATAAGTTTCACAAGAATAGATGTATATAAAAAAATAAAAAATAAAGTTTCCCAAGATTAAATGTATCAAAAAATAAAAATAAGTAAATTTCACAAGAATAAATGTATCAGAGGGAAAAAATGCATCCTTTGGCAGGGATGTTTGGTCCCAGGAGGACTCCTCATCCACATGTGTGACTCTTGTGTGCGGACATCAAAGGCCATCAGTGGCTCTCCTCTCTGTGTTTACTTATAGGATGGTCTCAGGCACCTTGCTGAATAACACAATCCTTCCCGCAGATTACTGTGATAAGAGAGTAAACACCACCATGGAGGAATCCTCTCTGTATACTCACCAAGACTTCTTCCCTTTATCTCCTGGCTTTGTTTTTCTGAACTATACAGGTTTTTTTTTTAATCCTTTGCCTCCCTCCGGGGCACCTTAGTGGTATAATTAGCCTTTAGCCGTATGCTGTGTATACAAGTAAAGTCCCGTCCCCCCCTCCCATTCCGCTTACAAAGGTGGCATTTTCTACAGATAAGACGCTATTATGATCATACATGCGGGCGTTTATTGTATAGGGACCGCTGGGAGTATGGGCTTACAGTGGGAAAGGGGTATGTAAGCCCTAAAACAATGAATGCCTCCTATTTTCTTATATTTTGGTCAAATACTGTATACCACTAAATGTGTTTTGTTATATCTGTCCAAAAATTGCAAACATTATTATTATTACAACACAGGATTTATACAGCGCCAACCAGTGGCGGCTGGTTCTCAATTTTTTTTTTGTGGGGCACAAACAAACTAAAAAAAAAAAAAAAATCAATTGCCGCGATTGTGCCCATTAAATGCAGCCACTGTGCCCATCAAACGCCGCCAGTTTGTTCCTTAAGTGCAGCCAGTTTGTCCCCCCAATTGCAGCCAGTTTGTGCCCCCCAATTGCAGCCAGTTTGTGCCCCCCAATTGCAGCCAGTTTGTTCCCCCAATTGCAGCCAGTTTGTCCCCCCAATTGCAGCCAATTTGTGCCCCCAATTGCAGCCAGTTTGTGCCCCCAAATGCAGCCAGTTTGTGCCCCCAAATGCAGCCAGTTGGTGCCCCCAAATGCAGCCAGTTGGTGCCCCCAAATGCAGCCAGTTTGCCCCCCCCTCAATGCAGCCACTTTGTCTCCCCCAATGCAGCCAGTTTGTCCCCCCAAATGCAGCCAGTTTACCCCCTTACCTTCCTCGGGTCAGCGCCGTCCTCCTCCATGCTCCCTCTTCTTCCTCGATGTCTTCTCCCGGCCTCGATGTCGTTTCAGCCAATCAGGTGACTAGTAACCAAACCCAGTGCACCTGATTGGCTGAGAGGAGGGTCAATGTTTGCCCCCTCAAATGCAGCCAGTTTGTGCCCCCAATTGCAGCCAGTTTGCGCCCCCAATTGCAGCCAGTTTGTCCCCCCAATTGCAGCCAATTTGTGCCCCCAATTGCAGCCAGTTTGTGCCCCCAAATGCAGCCAGTTGGTGCCCCCAAATGCAGCCAGTTGGTGCCCCCAAATGCAGCCAGTTTGCCCCCCCCTCAATACAGCCACTTTGTCTCCCCAATGCAGCCAGTTGCCCCCCCCCAAATGCAGCCAGTTTCCCCCCTTACCTTCCTCGGGTCAGCGCCGTCCTCCTCCATGCTCCCTCTTCTCCCTCGATGTCTTCTCCCGGCCTCAATGTCGTTTCAGCCAATCAGGTGACTAGTAACCAAACCCAGTGCACCTGATTGGCTGAGAGGAGGGTCAATGTTTGCCCCCTCAAATGCAGCCAGTTTGTGCCCCCAATTGCAGCCAGTTTGCGCCCCCAATTGCAGCCAGTTTGTCCCCCCAATTGCAGCCAGTTTGTCCCCCTAATTGCAGCCAGTTTGTCCCCCCAATTGCAGCCAGTTTGTCGCCCCAAATGCAGCCAGTTTTTCTCCCCAAATGCAGCCAGTTTCCCCCCAGCCCAGCACTTACCTTGCTCGGGTCAGCACCGTCCTCCTCCACGCTCCCTCCGCTCCCTCGATGTCTTCTCCCGGCCTCGATGTCACTTCAGACAATCAGGTGACCGGTAACCAGACCCGGTGCACCTGATTGGCAGAGAGCCAGGTCAGTGTTAGGGAAGCAATTCCCTAACACAGTACTGTTTAACCAGGCACGCACAGCCGGTACACCCTCTGTTTAACCATTTGGAAGTCTATTAGAGCCCACAGGCCTATGGCTCTAATCAGGCACTTCCAAAACACACCCACCGCTGTTATTCAGATGGCCTGCGCTCAACAGGGTAGTATTCTGCCATGGATAGACATCAGGAAAGGAAAATTATGGTAATTGATACAATTTTCTGTTTTCCTGGCACCGTCATGGCAGTATGCTTGTGGTAGTATTCTGCCATAAATTGACATCAAGGAAGAAAAATTAAGGTAAGTATTTGATTGAGTATTTTCCATTTTCCAATTTTCCATTTTTCTGGTACAAACCTGGCAGCATGCATGTGGTAGTATTTTGCCATACGGTAGATTGGCATTAGGAAAGAAAAAATTAAGGTAAATATTTGATACAATTTTCAGTTTTCCTGGCACCAGCATGGCAGAATACTACCACATGTACGCCGATTGGCACCAGGAAAGGAAAATTACGTGTAGCGCTCACCCCCAAAAGAGCCGCTGGATAGTTTGGGACCGGCATATTAAGTTACCTTCTTATTCTTGTCTAGGGGTGAAACTTGTGAGTGTGGATAAAGAGCAAGTGTCCAGACATCAGCTTGAGTTTTCAGTGCTTTATTCCAAGGCCCAACATGACCAACATCAACATGGCACACAATAGAGAAAAGGTTGATGAGCAAAGAGATAACTGCAGTATCAGGCCTTGGTCATTTTCAATCGTCGCCACTCTCGCCGGAGTGGGTAAAGTGCCCCTGGACAGGCAATTAACTCGGGCCTGGCAGCCGGAGGGCCACTTGCAAAAAGTCACTGGGAGGAAACAGGGCCTCTGCCACAGGCTCAGTGAATTTTCCCATCGTTAAAGATTAGAACTAATGAATCCTCCCAGTAAATCCAATTTAGGGTCACCAATTGACAGTTGAAGTGTACCTGTCATACAGCGTGGTGACCGGATCCCCGATGGTTCGTCTAGACCTCCCGGACAACCTCTATCTCTAGGTTCTCTCGAGCCGATCCCCCACCGCACAGCTCTCAGCTTAGGATCTGGGACCCAGCAAGCCGCTGTGCCCCCTTTCATCTCCAGGGTGAAACTCCACCTGGTGCGCAACCTCGACCAGGCAAGGCCTCGGTGGCGGGGCCCATGGATGCGCGCACCCTGAAGGTGGATGCCGCACCTGGAACTTGGGCCCCGCGTAGAACAGACCCAAATGGTGGCTGCCACAGATATACCCCCTCTCCAGCCTGCCCAGGGAGGGAACCGCTCCCCTGATTGGCTGCTGGGGAGGAAGTATATCCATAAGAACCCCTCTAGCGCCAACTGTCGCCCAGGGGTGATAACACACCCCTGGAGCGCAGACCGACCCACAAGAAAGTTCTAAACTGGCAGCAGCCGAATTTCAGAAATTTTGAATGGGAGCAAATTAACTCTCCCATTCCCCACTAACTTTAGTGTAACGCCCCACACAGAACGGAGGGGGGGGGCTACATACGGTAAGAATTTGATACAATTTTCCTGACACCAATATGGCAGCATGCATGCGGTAGACGGTAGTATGCTGCCATGGATTAGCATCAGGGAAGAAAAATTAAGGTAAGTATTTGATACAATTTTAAGTTTTCCTGGCACTAACATGGCAAAATACTACCACATATATGCTGCCATGGATTGGCATTGGGAAAGGAAAATTATGGTAAGTATTTGATAAAAAAATATATTTTCCTAGCACCATGCTTGTGGTAGTATTATGCCATAGATTGGCATCACGAAAGGAAAATTACGGTAATTGATACCATTTTCTTTTTTCCTGGCACCAACATGGCAGCAATGCTTGTGGTAGTTTTCTGCAATGGATTGGCATCAGGAAAGGAAAATTAAGGTAAGTATTTGATACAATTTTCAGTTTTCCTGGCACCAGCATGGCAGAATACTAACACATGTATGCTGCCATGGATTAGCATCAGGAAAGGAAACTTACGATAAGAATTTGATACAATTTTCCTGGCACCAATATGGCAGCATGCATGCGGTGGACTGTAGTATGCTGCCATGGATTGGCATCAGGGGAAAAAAATTAAGGTAAGTATTTGATAACATTTTCAGTATTCCTGGCACTAGCATGGCAGAATACTACCACATATATGCTGTCATGGATTAGCATCAGGAAAGGAAAATTACGGTAAGTATTTCATAAAAAAAATATTTTCCTGGTAGCATGCTTGTGGTAGTATTCTGCCATGGATTGGCATCAGGAAAGGAAAATTACGGTAATTGATAACATTTTCTGTTTTCCTGGCACCATCATGGCAGCAATGCTTGTGGTAGCATTCTGCCATAAATTGGCATCAGGGAAGAAAAATTAAGGTAAATATTTGATACAATTTTCAGATTTCCTGGCGGCAACATGGCAGAATACTACCACATATATGCTGCCATGAATTGGCATCAGAAAGGAAAAGTATTTGATACAATTTTCCATTTTCCTGGCACCAACATGGGAGAATACTGCCACATGTACACTGCCATGGATTGGCATCAGGAAATGAAAATTCGGTCAGTATTTGATACAATTTGCTGTTTTCCTGGCACCATCTTGGCAGCATGCTTGTGGTAGCATTGTGCCATGGATTGGCATCAGGGAAGGAAAATTACAGTAAATATTTAAAACAATTTTCAGTTTTCCTGGCTCCAGCATGGCAGAATACTACCACATGTACACTGTCATGGATTGGTATCAGGAAAGGAAAATTACGGTAAGTATTTGATAACATTTTCTGTTTTCCTGGCACCATCTTGGCAGCATGCTTGTGGTAGCATTCTGCCATGGATTGGCATCAGGGAAGAAAAATTAAGGTAAGTATTTGATACAATTTTCAGTTTTCCTGGAACCGACATGCAGAATACTACCACATATATGCTGTCATGGATTGGCATCGGGAAAGGAAAATTACGGTAAGTATTTGATTAAAAAAAAATAAAAAAATCCTGGTAGCATGCTTGTGGTAGTATTCTGCCAGGGATTAGCATCAGGAAAGTAAAATTACGGTAATTATTTGATACAATTTTCCTGGCACCAATATGGCAGCATGCATGCAGTAGTATTCTGCCATAGATTGGCATCACGAAAGGAAAATTACGGTAATTGATACAATTTTCTGTTTTCCTGGCACCAACATGGCAGCATGCTTGTGGTAGCGTTCTGCCATAAATTGGCATCAGGGAAGAAAAATTACGGTAAAAATCTGATACAATTTTCCTGGCACCAATATGGCAGCATGCATGTGGTAGACTGTAGTATGCTGCCATGGATTGGCATCAGGGAAGAAAAATTAAGGTAAGTATTTGATACATTTTTCAGTTTTCCTGGCACCAGCATGGCAGAATACTACCACATGTGAGCTGTCATGGATTGGCATCAGGAAAGGAAAATTACGGTAAGAATTTGATACAATTTTCAGTTTTTTGGGATCTTATTTTAAGGCGCACTCCCTGGAACAGCCCTGTCACCCGTGGAAGGGCAGTGATGGAGGGACAGTGACGGAGGAGCAGTGACGGAAGGGCAGTGATGGAAGGGCAGTGATGGAAGGGCAGTGATGGAAGGGCAGTGACGGAGGGGAAGTGACGGAAGGGCAGTGATGGAGGGGCAGTGACGGAGGAGCAGTGACGGAAGGGCAGTGATGGAGGGGCAGCGATGGAAGGGCAGTGACGGAAGGGCAGTGACGGAGGGGAAGTGACTGAAGGGCAGTGATGGAGGGACAGTGACGGAGGAGCAGTGACGGAAGGGCAGTGATGGAAGGGCAGTGACGGAAGGGCAGTGATGCGGTGCTGGAGTCAGATCAGTCAGTGAGTGAGGTAGGAGGATTAGCAGCAGGAGTTCTAGCGGCGCTCGTTCCTAGGAGTAGGAACGGGTGAGTCATAGCTCCAGGCAGGCGTAGCAGGTAGTCAGACAGGCAGGGTTCTTCCTAGCTCAGCCCTCCCCTTGCTCCAGCTCCAGCCTGCTTCTGCACCTTGCCTCCCCTCCAGCTTCCAGCTTCCAGTTTTAGCCTCTCTCCAGCATTTCTCCCCTCCTTTGGAAGGTAAGCGCTACCTGTCTCCCTGGCACTGTGGGCGGCCGTCCTTCTCAGGACAAGCCGCAGCACTCGATCCCAGGAGGCAGACAAGGGCCCCCTCCCCCCGCCACCACCTTGCGGTTATTTCCGCCGTTCCGGGGCTCATTCGGGAGCACCGCGCCAGGCCGTTCTGAATCGCGGGGCCGCGGTCTAGGAAAGACCGCGGCTTCACTCGCGGCCTAACGGCGCGCCGCTCCCCACGTTTTCAGGGTCCTCACCCTGCTCCCAGGCAAACCTCCCCCTTATCCTGGTAGGACAGTTACCCTGCCCTGTTGCCCACCCTTCACCCATTCAGCCCAGATCATTCAGCTCCCCCTGTCAGCCCTCATCCCTGCACAGGCAGCCACCAGGCCAGCAACAAGTTTCTCCCTCTCAGCCCTAGCCCCCTCGTCGTCCCAACTCACAGTAGCTTGATCCAGGGGTCAACCGATCGCCTCTTACAGGGGTCAGGAAGGAATTTTTTCCCTACCGGAGCATATTGGCCGAGCTCTGAAAGGGTTTTTTGCCTTCCTCTGGACCAAGCCAGGAGAGAGGAGCCAGTAATTTCCTCTCCCCACTGCCCCAAACCCCCCCCCCCTCCCCGGTGTAGTGGCGATCATGGTAAGTCGGCAATATTCTGCCGATACCATTTGGAGTTTGAGGCAATGCGCCGCAATACTTCCAGCCATCACCAAAAAGGCCCTAAGAACTGAGCGACTATTGAGAATCGATCATAGATCGACGGTCAGACATTTCAGCCATTTACCCCAACCCAAGCACATATCATGTGCTCTGATCAACACAAGATCGGCAGTAAAACACCGACTAGAAATCCGCGACTTTATTCAACAAAAGGATCTAGACTGCCTTTTTATTACAGAGAGCTGGCTCACAGCCGACTGTAACACCATTCTAGGTGAATTGGTGCCAGAAAATTACCGTATTATAACGGAAAACAGAATAGGGCAAAGAGGAGGCGGCCTGGCGGTGATCCACAAGACTCATCTTACGATCACCAAACCAGTCCGCCAAAACCCTCTTCCATTCATGGAAACCCTTACTCTGCAACTGCAAGCAAACACAAAGGAGACCATCCACATTCTGCTCTGCTATAGGCCGCCAGGCCCAAAATCGCAGCTGCTATCATCATGGACAGATTTTTTCTCCACTTATACCCTTAACAGCAAACATCTTTTGCTGCTCGGGGATTTCAATCTCTGGGCCAACTCCTCACTAGACCCCATTGCCGACGCCTGTATTGACCACCTGGAAGGATTAGGATTGCAGCAACTAGTATGTGGGCCCACACATACTTCAGGTCACACACTTGATCTTATTTTCAGACAAACTCTGGAAATAAAGATTTGGGAAAATGAAAAGTTGCCATGGACAGACCACCATGCAATTATATTCAGTATTACCACCATCCCCCCCGCAACAAAAACATCAAATCCAGTGACAACACACTGGACTAGATGTCAGAAGAAGCTCCACTCGGAACTCTTCAAAACGACTTTAAGGAAAAAAATAGAAACAACTCAGCCGCATCAAACGGCCGTTGAAACTCTGGAAGCCATTAACTCGGCTATGCTACAGTCAGCTGACTTGGTAGCGCCGAAACGAAGTACCCGCATCCGGAAAAACAACCGCAGTTGGTTTAACAACCAGCTGTCGTTACTGAAGCAAGAACGCAGAAGGGCAGAATCTGCCTGGAAAAGATGTTCCTCAGACCTAAACCTATCCATCTACAAGGCAGCGACAAGAAAATACCACAAAGGAATTTTCCAAGCCAAGAAAAATTATTTTTCGGAGGCTATCAACGGTGCCATTAACCGTCCCCGCGAACTCTTCAAGATGGTCACCCAGACCATGGATCCAGAATGCATCAAAGCCCCCAGTTCGGATACACAAGAATTTTGCAATGAACTATCGGATTACTTCATTAATAAAATCGAGGCAATCCGTGAAAGCATTCAGCAAAACAATTCCCCCCTCAGCCCCCCCTGCAGCCTCTCACACAGCACCCATAGTAATTCTCCTATATCAGGTAAGTTTACCCTAGAACCCATCTCCATCGAGACCACTAAGAATGTCATTTGTACTCTGCGAAATAGCACAGCGCCGAATGACATTATCCCCACAAAACTGCTGAAGGAATGCGCCGACATCCTGGCTCCTCCCATCACGCAGTTTATCAACCAGTCTTTTCTGGAGGGCAAAGTGCCCACACAGTTGAAAGAGGGTATAATCCAACCCATCCTGAAGAAACCCTCCCTGGACCCCAAGAACCCACTCCACCGCCGTCCCATAACAACCCTCAACGTACTTTCCAAGATAATGGAGAAAGTAGTGGTACAACAGCTGCAACAGCATCTAGATACCTACAAGCTACTTGACCCATTACAATCAGGCTTCCGCCCCGGACACGGGACGGAAACAGCATTGCTGAAAGTATGGGACGATGTTCTCAAGGCCGCAGACGAAGGAGAATCTTGTCTTCTAGTTCTGTTGGACCTAAGTGCAGCTTTTGACACTGTAGACCACAAACTGTTACTGACTCGGCTTGCTGAAGTAGCCAGAGTCGCAGAAGGCGATTTATCTTGGTTCTCCTCTTTTCTGGAAAACCGATCGCAAACAGTAAAGTTAGGACCTTTTACGTCAGAAAAACGCACAGTAACATGCGGAGTCCCTCAAGGATCGCCTCTGTCACCAGTGCTGTTTAACATCTATCTTCGTCCTCTTTTTGAGATTATCAGCAGCAAAAAACTGCTCTATCACTCATACGCAGACGACACACAATTGTATTTCCGCATCTGCAATAGACAGGATCACCATCTCAATCTAGAGACTTGCCTCTTCTTGATAGAGGATTGGATGACAAAGAGTCATCTTAAACTCAATGGAGCGAAAACAGAACTTCTCCTGTTTCACGCCAAGCGTAGGAATCAACCTTCAACAGCGTGGACCCCCTCGCCCATTCTGGGCAAGTTCATCACCCCTAGCGCCAAAGTCAAAAGCCTAGGGGTCATTTTTGACTCCTTTATGACAATGGACGCACAAATAGGGTCAGTAGTCAGTGGATCTCACCATCTACTACGCCTACTACGCAGACTCACTCCGTTCATCCCTAAAGAAGATTTAGCGGTCGTGGTAGGAGCTATTGTTAACTCCAGACTGGATTATGCAAATGCCCTTTACCTCGGCCTCCCCAAGTACCAAATCGCTCGTCTGCAAGTCGTTCAGAATACGGCCGCCAGACTTGTGACTGGGAAAAAACCCTGGGAATCCATCTCACCTTCACTGAGAGCCCTTCATTGGCTGCCAGTCAAAGACAGAATTGCTTTCAAAGCTCTCTGTCTTACGCATAGATGTGTCCATGGGAATGCCCCCCTTTATTTATGCGAAAAAATAAAAACGCATAATCCCAATCGCGCTCTGCGATCCACGAATCAGAACCTGCTCCAGGTTCCGAAAGCCAACTTCAAGTCCAAAGGAGAAAGAAGATTCGCGGTCCAAGGTCCAAGACTATGGAACGCTTTACCAACCAGCATTCGGTTGGAGGAGAACCACCTAGCATTTAGGAAAAAGGTCAAGACTTTTCTCTTTTGATATCAAAGGAGACAGGAACAACAAGCGCCCAGAGGCGATTCAGTTCGCATGTGCCGCGCTATACAAGTTTTCATTCATTCATTCATTCATTCAGTGATGGAAGAGCAGTGACGGAGGGGCAGTGACGGAGGAGCAGTGACGGAAGGGCAGTGACGGAAGGGCAGTGATGGAAGGGCAGTGATGGAAGGGCAGTGATGGAGGGACAGTGACGGAAGGGCAGTGAGCGAAGGGCAGTGAGGGAAGGGCAGTGATGGAAGGGCAGTGAGGGAAGGGCAGTGATGGAAGGGCAGTGACGGAGGAGAAGTGACGGAAGGGCAGTGACGGAAGGGCAATGATGGAAGGGCAGTGACGGAGGGGCAGTGATGGAGGAGCAGTGATGGAAGGGCAGTGACGGAAGGGCAGTGATGGAAGAGCAGTGACGGAGGGGCAGTGACGGAGGAGCAGTGACGGAAGGGCAGTGACGGAAGGGCAGTGATGGAAGGGCAGTGATGGAAGGGCAGTGATGGAGGGACAGTGACGGAAGGGCAGTGAGCGAAGGGCAGTGAGGGAAGGGCAGTGATGGAAGGGCAGTGAGGGAAGGGCAGTGATGGAAGGGCAGTGACGGAGGAGAAGTGACGGAAGGGCAGTGACGGAAGGGCAATGATGGAAGGGCAGTGACGGAGGGGCAGTGATGGAGGAGCAGTGATGGAAGGGCAGTGACGGAAGGGCAGTGATGGAAGAGCAGTGACGGAGGGGCAGTGACGGAGGAGCAGTGACGGAAGGGCAGTGACGGAAGGGCAGTGATGGAAGGGCAGTGATGGAAGGGCAGTGATGGAGGGACAGTGACGGAAGGGCAGTGAGCGAAGGGCAGTGAGGGAAGGGCAGTGATGGAAGGGCAGTGAGGGAAGGGCAGTGATGGAAGGGCAGTGACGGAGGAGAAGTGACGGAAGGGCAGTGACGGAAGGGCAATGATGGAAGGGCAGTGACGGAGGGGCAGTGATGGAGGAGCAGTGACGGAAGAGCAGTGATGGAAGGGCAGTGATGGAAGGGCAGTGACCGAAGGGCAGTGACGGAAGGGAAGTGACTGAAGGGCAGTGATGGAAGGGCAGTGATGGAGGGGCAGTGATGGAAGGGCAGTGACGGAGGGGAAGTGACTGAAGGGCAGTGATGGAAGAGCAGTGACGGAGGGGCAGTGACGGAGGAGCAGTGACGGAAGGGCAGTGATGGAAGGGCAGTGATGGAAGGGCAGTGATGGAAGAGCAGTGACGGAGGGGCAGTGATGGAAGGGCAGTGATGGAAGAGCAGTGACGGAGGGGCAGTGACGGAAGGGCAGTGATGGAAGGGCAGTGACGGAGGGGAAGTGACTGAAGGGCAGTGATGGAAGGGCAGTAATGGAAGGGCAGTGATGGAGGGGCAGTGACGGAAGGGCAGTGAGGGAAGGGCAGTAATGGAAGGGCAGTGATGGAGGGGCAGTGACGGAAGGGCAGTGAGGGAAGGGCAGTGAGGGAAGGGCAGTGAGGGAAGGGCAGTGACGGAGGGGAAGTGACTGAAGGGCAGTGATGGAAGGGCAGTAATGGAAGGGCAGTGATGGAGGGGCAGTGACGGAAGGGCAGTGAGGGAAGGGCAGTGAGGGAAGGGCAGTGAGGGAAGGGCAGTGACGGAGGGGAAGTGACTGAAGGGCAGTGATGAAAGGGCAGTGAGGGAAGGGCAGTGAGGGAAGGGCAGTGATGGAAGGGCAGTGAGGGAAGGGCAGTGAGGGAAGGGCAGTGATGGAAGGGCAGTGAGGGAAGGGCAGTGAGGGAAGGGCAGTGACGGAAGGGCAGTGACGGAGGGGCAGTGACAGAAGGGCAGTGAGGGAAGTGCAGTGAGGGAAGGGCAGTGATGGAAGGGCAGTGACGGAGGGGAAGTGACTGAAGGGCAGTGATGGAAGGGCAGTGATGGAGGGACAGTGACGGAAGGGCAGTGACAGAAGGGCAGTGACGGAGGAGCAGTGACGGAGGAGCAGTGATGGAAGGGCAGTGATGGAAGGGCAGTGAGGGAAGGGCAGTGATGGAAGGGCAGTGAGGGAAGGGCAGTGATGGAAGGGCAGTGATGGAAGGGCAGTGACGGAAGGGCAGTGATGGAAGAGCAGTGACGGAGGGGCAGTGACGGAGGAGCAGTGACGGAAGGGCAGTGACGGAAGGGCAGTGATGGAAGGGCAGTGATGGAAGGGCAGTGATGGAGGGACAGTGACGGAAGGGCAGTGATGGAAGGGCAGTGATGGAAGGGCAGTGACGGAAGGGCAGTGACGGAGGAGCAGTGATGGAAGGGCAGTGACGGAAGGGCAGGCAATTTGCAGATCTCCTCGTGAGCTGACATGTGAGGAAAAGAGGCGTTTTATAAGCCGTCTTTTGTCACTTCAAGGAAGCAACAAATCCCGTAATTCTCGGAGGACAGGGGTCGCCGCAGAGGTCAAGTTGGTTCAAAGACGGACAGACCCAATGATGAGAGGTTTTTATCGGAGGGCTAATGGCGGAGGCTTAAGTGTCTGATGATTGGCAAGCCACTCAAGGGCTGATCATCTCCTCGTTGACAATTTTATGGAGCAGCGAGTCAGTTTTCTTACACATCTTGTAAATCACCATTTTTTATTTTTTTTTTATTCTGTTGCGAGAGAGAAAACTTCTGGACCTGATTTTATAAAGCCCCCCCTACTTGTCAGGCAGAGACTTTGCGCATGCTCGCCGTCACTATCGTGTAAATCTTGGAGCCCAGGGGAGTTCTGTGACGTGTTTCACAAATGTATGACCCAGATCAGCCCCCCCCCTGCTTGAGCTTCGCACCTTCGCGACCTGCTACAAAGTTACAATTTTGCTGTCTGATCACTGAGGAGGAGGAGGAGAAGGAGACTGAGGAAATGCTTCCGCCTGCCTGCAGCAGGCTGATGGCATCATCTCAACCTAGGCAAAAATCACTGCATTTACAGACACAATCCTTCAACTTTATTATAAAGTGGTGGGTGATAGCAGTGGCGTCACTAGGGTTGGTGTGCGGTAAAACACCAGGTGACACGGCTCTTTCCTGTCTAGCCTGCCACAGTGCCCCAAGGGGGACCTAATAGAGGGGGTCCGATCCGCTACTAGCAAGGGGGACCTAATGAAGGGGGTCCGACCCGCTACTAGCCAAGGGGACCTAATGAAGGGGGTCCGACCTGCTACTAGCAAGGGGGACCTAATGAAGGGGGTCCGACCTGCTACTAGCAAGGGGGACCTAATGAAGGGGGTCCGACCTGCTACTAGCAAGGGGGACCTAATGAAGGGGGTCCAGCCCACTACTAGAAAAGTGGGTTTTAATAAAGGGGGGCCAACCCACTACTATAAAGGTGGACCTAATAAGGGGGGTCCAACACACTACTAGCAAGGTGGGCCTAATAAAGGGGGTCCAACCCACTACTAGCAAGGGGGACATAATAAAGGGGGTTCAACCCGGGACCAGCAAGGGGGACCTAATAAAGGGGGTTCAACCCGGAACTAGCAAAGGGGACCTAATAAAGGGGGTTCAACCCGGAACTAGCAAGGGGGACCTAAAAAAGGGGGTCCAGCCTGCTTCTAGCAAGGGGGACCTAATAAAGGGGGTCCAACCCGGGACTAGCAAGGGGGACCTAATAAAGGAGGACCAACCCACTACTGGCAAGGTGTACCTAATAAAGGGGGCCCAACGCGCTACTAGCAAGGTGTACCTAATAAAGGGGGTCAGACCCACTACTAGCAAGGGGGTCCTAATAAAGGAGGACCAACCCACTAATAGCAAGGGGGTCCTAATAAAGGGGGTCCGACCTGCTACTAGCAAGGTGTACCTCATAAAGGGGGTCAGACCCGCTACTAGCAAGGTGGGCCTAATAAAGGGGGACCAACCCACTAATAGCAAGGGGGACTTAATAAAGGGGGTCCAACCCGCTACTAGCAAGGTGTACCTCATAAAGGGGTCCAACTCACTACTAGCAAGGTGGTCCTAATAAAGGGGGTCCGACCCGCTACTAGCAAGGGGGACTTAATAAAGGGGGTCCAACCCGCTACTAGCAAGGTGGTCCTAAAAAGCTTTTTTGGAAAAAAACTGTTGCTGAATGTTGCAAAATGTCAATCATTCTGTTTTACGAAGATACAATGTTGCCGTCTGATCACTTGGTGGAGGAAATTCTAATTTTTTCCCCGCGGGAATAATACTGGAGTTGTACTTTTTAGTCGATCGGTCCTTGTGGTGAACGAAAGACTTTACACAGCGCTGGATTTTATGTGATATATATACACACACTTTATTAAGACATTTATCTTCCAGCGTTATGAAAATGGCGTTTTAAATAGCTATTGTGCAGAATCTGAGCGGGATATAAATCACAGCACAAATCGGGGGGCGGCGTCTACCCAGGGGGTCTCCACCCCCCCCCCCCCCCCGAGGCCATGGATGGGCCCCCAAGATTTTTTCCTAATCCCTTTACAATTTCCACGTTAAGGGATTTGCTTATATTCGCTTTCTTCTCGTGCTGCAAATTTTATTTCAAGCGAAAGGGGGGGGGGGGAGGGGGGAGCGGGGGAATGATCACAGCCATAAAGGCCGCGCCGCGAATTTTATTACTTTTTCGCTCTTCGTATATTTCATTCGGATGACTCGAGGATCTCTGGTTGTGAGCCCCGGCTCAGCGCAGCTCACGGAGCTGATAATGGATGGCGGTCCCGCGGGGAAGAAATTATTAAACCACCCAAAAGTAATATTTATATGATGTGTGTGTGTGGGGGGGGGGGGAGGGGGGGGGAGGGGATTTTGCGGGAAAACGTCAGTAATACACACCAACTTTTTTTTATTTTTTTTATTTTAACATTTGGTCTAAATTCATGACTTTTGTACAATAATTATTACATCTCCTCTCTAAAACTCTGAAACATCAGCCAATTTTATGTGCCCCCCTCCCCCCCCCCCCCACCCACCCACAGGGCTTTTGTTTCAGCCGGAATGTGACAAGTGCCTCTCAACCAGTTACTTGTAAACACAGAAGCCTTCGTGTAGCGCAATCCTCAGCCCTGCGCACCTCTGAACTATGTACACAACGCACCCCTGAACCCTACACTCTGTACACAACGCATTCCTGAACTCTTCACTCAATGCACCCCTGAACTCTGCACACTGTATGCAGCGCACCTCTGAACACTGCACTCTGTATGTAGTGCAACTCTGAACTATGCACTCTGTTCACCCCTTAACTCTAAACTCTGTAGCACACTCCTGAGCTCGGTACTCTGTATATAGTGCTCTCCTGAACTCTGCATTCTGTATATAGTGCACTCCTGAGCTCTGCACTCTGTATATAGTGCTCTCCTGAACTCTGCATTCTGTATATAGTGCACTCCTGAGCTCTGCACTCTGTACATAGAGCACTCCTGAACTCTGCATTCTGTATATAGTACACTCCTGAGCTCTGCACTCTGTATATAGTGCACTCCTGAAGTCTGCATTCTGTATATAGTGCACTCCTGAGCTCTACACTCTGTACGTAGAGCACCCCTGAACTCTGCATTCTGTATATAGTGCAACCCTGAACTATGCTCTCTGTTCACCCCTTAACTCTAAACTCTGTAGCACACTCCTGAGCTCGGTACTCTGTATATAGTGCTCTCCTGAACTCTGCATTCTGTATATAGTACACTCCTGAGCTCTACACTCTGTATATAGTGCACTCCTGAAGTCTGCATTCTGTATATAGTGCACTCCTGAGCTCTACACTCTGTACGTAGAGCACCCCTGAACTCTGCATTCTGTATATAGTGCACTCTGTACGTACAGGACTCCTGAACTCTGTAATGTGTACTTAAGGCACTCCTGAACTCTGCACTCTGTACTTAATGCACCCCTGAACTCTGCACCCTGTAACACACTCCTGAACCCTGCCTTCTGTATGTAGCACACTCCTGAGCTCTGCACTCTGTATGTAATGCACCCCTGAACTCTGCACACTGTACATAGCGCACTCCTGAGCTCTGCACTCTGTACATAGCGCACTCCTGAACCCTGCGTTCTGTACGTAGCGCACTCCTGAGCTCTGCACTCTGTATGTAATGCACCCCTGAACGCTGAACTCTGTACATAGCGCACTCCTGAACTCTTCACTCTGTACATAATGCACCCATGAACTCTGCATTCTGTACGTAGCGCACTCCTGAGCTCTGCACTCTGTACATAGCACACTCCTGAACCCTGCGCTCTGTACGTAGCGCACTCCTGAGCTCTGCACTCTGTATGTAATGCACCCCTGAACGCTGAACTCTGTACATAGCGCACTCCTGAGCTCTGCACTCTGTATGTAATGCACCCCTGAACGCTGAACTCTGTACATAGCGCACTCCTGAACTCTTCACTCTGTACGTAATGCACCCCTGAACTCTGCACTCTGTACATAGCGCACTCCTGAGCTCTGCACTCTGTACATAGCACACTCCTGAACCCTGCGCTCTGTACGTAGCGCACTCCTGAGCTCTGCACTCTGTATGTAATGCACCCCTGAACGCTGAACTCTGTACATAGCGCTCTCCTGAACTCTTCACTCTGTATGTAATGCACCCCTGAACTCTGCACTCTGTACATAGCACACTCCTGAACTCTTCACTCTGTACGTAAGGCACTTCTGAACTCTGCACTTAAAAAAATCAAAAATAACAAACATGTTATACTTACCTCTTCTGTGCAGTTGGTTTTGCACAGAGCAGCCCAGATCCTCCTCCTCTCGGGTCCCCTTTCGGCCCCTCCCTCCAGTCAAACGACCTCACAGCAAGCAGCTTGCTACGGGGCACCCGAGCCGAGCTGCAGCTCCGTGTGTCCATTCAGACACAAAGCTGCCGTTCGGCCCTGACCCCTCTCTCCCCTGATTGGCTAAGTGACTTTGATTGACAGCCACAGGAGCTAATGGCACCACTGCTGTGTCTCAGCCAATCAGGGGCAAGAGTCCCGGGTGGCCCGGTGGACATCGCTGGACAGAGAGGGGGTTCAGGTAAGTATTAGGAGGTGCCGATTTGGGGGGAGGGGCTGATACACACAGAGGGGGAAAAGCTTTTTATTTTGAGTTACCACGCACATTTGCACTCTCAAACAACCCTAAGCGGCCCCCACTCAGGTGGTAAAATTGGAAGGCGTGCGCAGGTAGCCGACAGGTGCAGACGCAGGGAGCGCCCCACCAACTACAGGCAGCCGTTTTCCATAAAATGCCTTCTCCTCCATCGACCCACCAATTGAGTGAATTAGTCTCCTGCTGGTTGATTGTCACCTAATTACAGCTCTAGACAGTTAGAGCACCCTGCCTTTGTTTTCCCCTCTGACCCTGAACCCGAGCAGATGGGAAAGGAATCGTTCCCTGCGGACTCGCCTTCAGCTACAAATTCCTGCTGTAATAAGGCTCCTCCGTCTTCCACTCCACACCACAACTCACCGGACTGGTTTGTCTGGGAGCCGAGGGAGCCCACAGTGTGCATTTCCCAATCCCTCCCAATCCACCCCCCCCCCCCCCAACCCCGGTATGGTGATCACCAAAACAACACCAATATACTGTATACAGCACCTTACAAAAGTACTCATAGATCTCTTTTACTTCTTTAACACAAAGAATATTTCTGTTGATAAAAAAAATAAAAATTGTAGAATTAAATCCACGTTTTTAACCCCTTAAGACCCGGACCATTACGCAGGTAAAGGACCAGGCCCCTTTTTGCATTCCGGCACTGCGTCGCTGTAACTGACAATTGTGCGGTCGTGCGACGCGGCTCCCAAACAAAATTGACATCCTTTTTCCCCCACAAATAGAGCTTTCTTTTGGTGGTATTTGATCACCTCTGCGGTTTTTTGGTTTTTGCGCTATGAACAAAAATAGAGCGACAATTTTGAAAAAAAAAAAAAATGAATATTTTTTACTTTTTGCTGTAATAAATATGCCCTCAGTTTAGGCCGATACGTATTCTTCTACATATTTTTGGTAAAAAAAAAAAAATCGCAATCAGCGTTTATCGATTGGTTTGCGCAAAATTTATAGCGTTTACAAAATAGGGGATAGTTTTATGTCATTAATTATTTTTTTACTACTAATGGCGGCGATCAGCGTTTTTTTTTTCATGACTGCGACATTACGGCGGACACATCGGACAATTTTGACACATTTTTGGGACCGCTGTCTTTTTCACAGCGAAAAGTGCTATAAAAATGCACTGATTACGGTGAAAATGATAATTGCAGTTTAGGAGTTAACCACCTGGTGGCTCTGTAGGGGTTAAGTGTGACCTCATGTGTGTTTCTATTTGTAGGGGGGCGGGGCTGGACGTGTGATGTCACTGATCGCCTTTCCCTATATCAGGGAACACACGATCAATGACAGTGCCACTGTGAAGAACGGGGAAGGTGTGTTTACACTCACCTCTCCCCGTTCTTCAGCTCCTGTGACCGATCGCAGGACACCGGCGGTGATCGGGTCCACGCGTCCCGCGGCCGCGGTCACGGAGCTTCGGACCGGGTCGTGCCCTTGCCGGTGGCGGGCGTGCGACCCAAGGCTGGGCTCTTAAAGTGGACGTACATGTACGTGATTGTGCCCAGCCGTTCCATTCTGCCGACATACATCGCCGTTAGGCGGTTCCTAAGTGGTTAAGGTCCCAATCACACCTGAGCCATTATCTGCTTGAAGCTCAAAAAGCCCGGGAAAAAAAAAAACAATTATTCTCTGTGGAGACCTCATTGGATCCGTAGGTGTGAAAGGGCCCTAACCGCTCTGGTGTCTTTTTATTCTCTTTTGTGTTTAGTCTGTAGATCCCCCCCAATGACTGACTAGTGTGAATAGACCCTCAATAACAACAAAAAATCATATTAAACACACAATGTAAGGATACTGCTAATATAAACCACGGATGATGCTTCACTACTTTTAAATATGGTACAAATCCTGAGCGGATACAATGTTTTAAAATACGGAAATATAGATTTTTATTTTCTTTGTTCTGCTCTCAGGAGAAACTTGATAGCTGCCGGCCTATACATGCCCTTCACGTTATAAAGATGGCTCCATTCATCTTATAATAATCTGACTGTATTGATCCGGCTCGGGGATGTCTCCCTCCGCAGTGTGATGGGGGGGGGGGGGGGGGGCAGAGACGCTCAATGACTGGAACGTTACATTGTATACATAGAATAACAGTTTTGGATCTCCACTCATCAGACAAAAATGTGACACTGGACTTCATCCAAACCGGCCCAGGGCACAACACATCAGGGTACAGGGCACATCAGGGTACCGTACAGAGCTCAGCACATCAGGGCACAGCACATCAGGGTACAGGGCACATCAGGGTACAGGGCACATCAGGGCACGGTACATAGCTCAGCACATCAGGGTACAGGGCACAGCACATCAGGATACAGGGCACATCAGGGTACCGTACAGAGCTCAGCACATCAGGGCACAGCACATCAGGGTACAGGGCACAGCACATCAGGATACAGGGCACATCAGGGCACACCACATCAGGGTACAGGGCACAGCACATTAGGGCAGGGGGGAAACATCAGGGCACAACACATCAGGGCCCATCAGGGCACACCACATTAAGGCACGGGGCGCATCAGGGAACAACACGTACAGGGCACATCACATTAGGGCCAATCACAGCACATCAGGGCACACCACTTCGAGGCACAGCACATCAGGGCATAGGGCACATAGCACATCAGGGCACATAGCACATCAGGGCACACCACATTGAGGCACAGCACATCAGGGCATGGGGCACATCAGGGCATTGGGCACATAGCACATCAGGGCACACCACATTAAGGCACAGCACGTCAGTGCACATGGCACATCGGGGGCCCATGGCACATCAGGGCACAGCACATTAGGGTACAGGGCACAGCACATCAGGGTACAGGGCACATCAGGGCACGGTACAGAGCTCAGCACATCAGGGCACGGGGCACATCAGGGCTCGGTACAGATCTCAGCACAGCAGGGCACAGCACAGCAGGGTACAGGGCACATCGGGGCACGGTACAGAGCTTAGCACATCAGGGTACAAGGCACAGCACATCAGGGTACGGTACATAGCTCAGCACATCAGGGTACAGGGCACAGCACATCAGGGTACAGGGCACATCAGGGCACACCACATCAGGGTACAGGGCACAGCACTTTAGGGCAGGGAGGAAACATCAGGGCACAACACATCAGGGCCCATCACAGCACATCAGGGCACACCACATTAAGGCACGGGGCACATCAGGGCACAACACGTACAGGGCACATCACATTAGGGCCAATCACAGCACATCAGGGCACACCACTTCGAGGCACAGCACATCAGGGCATAGGGCACATCAGGGCATGGGGCACATCAGGGCACATAGCACATCAGGGCACACCACTTCGAGGCACAGCACATCAGGGCATAGGGCACATCAGGGCACATAGCACATAAGGGCACATAGCACATCAGGGCACACCACATTAAGGCACAGCACATCAGTGCACATGACACATCAGGGCATGGGGCACATCAGGGCACATAGCACATAAGGGCACATAGCACATCAGGGCACACCACATTAAGGCACAGCACATCAGTGCACATGACACATCAGGGCATGGGGCACATCAGGGAACATAGCACATCAGGGCACAGGGCACATCAGGACACGGGGCATAGGGAACATAGCACATTAGGGTGCAGGGCACATTACGGTGCAGATCGTTTACCAGCCAGCATGCAAAGTAGCGCGGGAAGCGTGTATAATATGTTCTCTCTCCTGTCACGGCACTCACGCTGCTCCCCGGCGGCCCCTCCTCTCTTCTCGTCCATCCCAGATGATGTCACAAGCAATTGGGGATGGACGAGAAGAGATTGAGGAGTCGCCGGGGAGCAGCGTGAGTGCCGTGACAGGAGAGAGAACATATTACACACGCTGCCTACTCTGCATGCTCGCTAAATCTCGATCTACCCGTCAGGCGCCAGCTGTCGGCGATTGATGGGTAGATCGCCGGGGACCTCCGACCGGCCCACTGAGCCATCGGCCCACCGGGAATCTCCCAGTAGTCCCAATGGCCAGTCCATCCCTGCCACTCATTCATTATAGAAATGGAAACTTATTACTCTGTAGAATAATACTTTGTATCCAAAGGAGAGATATTAGAATGTGCTTTGCTGATGCAGATAAACACAAACCCCTCTAATTGCACAAACACACATGTGTGTATAGTGGATGGTGTCAGTAGAGAAAAGATTGGTAACAGTAGGGCAGTGGACGGTATTAGTAGTTTTTTATTTTTATTATTTATTTTATTATTTTTTACAATATCATTTTTTTAAATAATTTTTTCAGTATTATTTTTTATTCTTTTTTACAATTCTTTTATGGGTCTTTTGTGAAATATCAAGGGTCTAAACAGTAGGGCAGTTGATGGTAACAGTAGGGCAGTGGACGGTATTAGTAGTTTTTTATTTTTATTATTTATTTTATTATTTTTTACAATATTATTTTTTTTAAATAATTTTTTATTCTTTTTTCACAATTCTTTTATGGGTCTTTTGTGAAATATCAAGGGTCTAAACAGTAGGGCAGTTGAGGGTATTAGTAGTTTTTTATTTTTATTTTTTATTATTTTCTACAATATTATTTTTTTTAATTAGTTTTTACAGTATTATTTTTTACAATAATTTTTTATGGGACCTTGGTGAAATATTAAGGGTCTAAACAGTAGGGCAGTTGATGGTAACAGCAGGGCAGTGGACGGTATTAGTAGTTTTTTTTTTTTTATTATTTTTTTTTTTTTTTTTTACAATATTATTTTTTTTAAATAATTTTTTCAGTATTATTTTTTATTCTTTTTTCACAATTCTTTTATGGGGCTTTCGTGAAATATCAAGGGTCTAAACAGTAGGGCAGTTGAGGGTATTAGTAGTTTTTTATTTTTATTATTTTTTTTATTATTTTTTACAATATAATTTTTTTAATTCGTTTTTACAGTATTATTTTTTACAATTATTTTTTTATGGGACCTTGGTGAAATATCAAGGGTCTAAACAGTAGGGCAGTTGATGGTAACAGTAGGGCAGTTGATGGTAACAGTAGGGCAGTGGACGGTATTAGTATTTTTTTATTTTTATTATTTATTTTATTATTTTTTACAATATTATTTTTTTTAAATAATTTTTTCAGTATTATTTTTTGTTCTTTTTTCACAATTCTTTTATGGGGCTTTCGTGAAATATCAAGGGTCTAAAAAGTAGGGCAGTTGAGGGTATTAGTAGTTTTTTATTTTTATTATTTTTTTTATAATTTTTTACAATATTATTTTTTTTAATTAGTTTTTACAGTATTATTTTTTACAATTATTTTTTTTATGGGACCTTGGTGAAATATCAAGGGTCTAAACAGTAGGGCAGTTGATGGTAACAGTAGGGCAGTTGATGGTAACAGTAGGGCAGTGGACGGTATTAGTATTTTTTTATTTTTATTATTTATTTTATTATTTTTTACAATATTATTTTTTTTTAAATAATTTTTTCAGTATTATTTTTTATTCTTTTTTCACAATTCTTTTATGGGGCTTTCGTGAAATATCAAGGGTCTAAACAGTAGGGCAGTTGAGGGTATTAGTAGTTTTTTATTTTTATAATTTTTTTTATTATTTTTTACAATATTATTTTTTTTTAATTCGTTTTTACAGTATTATTTTTTACAATTATTTTTTTTATGGGACCTTGGTGAAATATCAAGGGTCTAAACAGTAGGGCAGTTGATGGTAACAGTAGGGCAGTTGATGGTAACAGTAGGGCAGTTGAGGGTATTAGTAGTTTTTTATTTTTATAATTTTATTTATTATTTTTTACAATATATTTTTTTATTATTTTTTTTTTTTACAGTATTATTTTTTAATGTTTTTTACAATTTATTTTTAAATGGGGCTTTGGTGAAATATCAAGGGTCTAAACAGAACCCTGATGTCTCACTTTTGAGACAGAGAAATAATCAGAGTACAGGGATTGTCCAGTTAAGAATGAAGACAAAAGCGATCAGTACAGATCATGTGTTCATTCAGAGAAGAAAGGGGCGATTAAGTCAATATTTACCAGCCCCTTTCCCACTCCTGAGAGATGAGGAGGGAAGCTGTCAGCAACGCAGGGTAGAGACAGAAAGCAGGGGGAATCGGCACCGCACAGGGTGACTAGGGTGTGCCCAGGCACAACCGGCACACCCTGTGCGCACGCCTATGACCAGACCCTAATCTGAGTATGTAGCCGGCAGGTCAGGAAAGGCTCGCCCCGCCCCTCCTGAACCACACCAGGCCACATTCCCTCCTCATAAGGGGCGGGTGCTTTGGGGCAGGGGGGGCTCTCCCTTTTTTTTAACCACTTGCCGACCGTGTCCTGCACATATACAAAATGGCACGGCTGCGCAAAGTAACGTGTATTTACGTTACTTAGAATTTCGCCCCTGCCGGTGGGACCCATGGACTCCATGTCCACCGGTGTCCCGCGATCGGTCACCGGAGCTGAAGAACGGGGAGGGGTGAGTGTAAACACAGCTTCCCCGTTCTTCACTGTGGCAGCGTCACTGATCGTCTGTTCCCTGATATAGGGAAAGACAATCAATGATGTCACACGTCCAGTCCCGCCCCCCTACAGTTAGAAACACAGATGTGGTCACACTTAACCCACACAGCGCCCCCTAGTGGTTAACTCCCAAACTGCTATTGCCATTTTCACAGTAATCAGTGCATTTTTATAGCATTTTTTGCTGTGAAAATTTCAATGGTCCTGAAAATGTGTCAAAAGTGTCCGATGTGTCCGCCGTAATGTCGCAGTCACGAAAAAAATCGCTGATCGCCGCCATTAGTAGTAATTTACTGTGGCGCTGTCATTGATCGTGTGTTCCCTAATATAGGGAACCACAATCAATTACGTCACACGTCCAGCCCCGCCCCCCTACAGTTAGAAACACAGACGAGGTCACACTTAACCCCTACAGCGCCCCCTAGTGGTTAACTCCCAAACTGCAATTGCCATTTTCTGTTCTGTGAAAATTTCAATGGTCCCGAAAATGTGTCAAAAGTGTCCGAAGTGTCCGCCGTAATGTCGCAGTCATTAAAAAAAATCGCTGATCGCCGCCATTAGTAGTAAAAAAAAATAATAATAATAAAAATGCAATAAAACTATCCCCTATTTTGTAAACGCTATAAATTTTGCACAAACCAATCGATAAACGCTTCTTGCGATATGTTTTTACCAAAATAGGTAGAAGAATACGTATCGGACTAAACTGAGGAAAAAAATGTTTTTTTTTATATATATTTTTGGGGGATATTTATTATAGCAACAAGTAAAAAATATTGCATTTTTTTTTTTCAAAATTGTCGCTCTATTTTTGTTTATAGAGCAAAAAGTAAAACCGCGGAGACGATCAAATACCACCAAAAGAAATCTCTATTTGTGGGGGAAAAAAGGATGCCGATTTTGTTTGGGAGCCACGCCGCACGACCGCGCAATTGTCAGTTAAAGCGACGCAGTGCCGAATCGCAAAAAAACTGTCCGGGTCCTTTAGCTGCCCAAAGGTCCGGGTCTTAAGGGGTTAATACATAGGATTAAACCCGGCCAGCTTGGATGTACGCAGTGCTTAGTGGAGCTCTGTATTCTTGAATAATAGGTCGTCTCTGCGGCGCTTATACCTGCCCTGTGCCCTCCGGCTGTATCCCACAAGTGAGCTCCCTGATAGATTGTCCACGTACGCAGCCGACCTACAGATTAAAGGCCTTCGTTTTCCCTGAGTCTGTGGCGTCCTGGCACTGCGATGTTCTGGGGGGCTCCGATTTAGGTCGTGGTGAAAAGCACTACAGCAACATCAATCTCTTCTCTCTTCCCACAAGAAATGTTTTTCAACAATCCCTCCAGCCTTCATTAATCTTTGGAGGTGGGGGGGGGGGGGGGGGTAAATACACTAATAGTTTAATGCAGTGGGAAATTTGGGATTAAAAAGAAAGAAAAAAATAAAAAAATAAATTAACCCTGTTGTGGCCAAGTAAAGAGACAGGTCTGTAATAATCACAAGGTAAAAAGGATGATTATAATAATTAGTGAGTGACTGTGGGGGGGAGGGGACATTAGAGTGTAAGCTCCTCTGGTACAGAGACTGATGTGACTGGCGCAGTGTTCTCTGTACAGCACTGCGGTATATGTCAGAGCTATATCAATGTATAATACTAGTGTGACTGTGGGGGGGGGGGGGGGGGCATTAGAGTGTAAGCTCTTCTGGTACAGTTACATACATATATATAGCTCTGACATATACTGCACCGCTGTACAGAGAATACTGAGCCAGTCATATTAGTGTCTGGGGGGACATTAGAGTGTAAGCTCCTCTGGTACAGAGACTGATGTGACTGTGGGGGAGGGGATATTAGAGTGTAAGCTCCTCTGGTACAGCGGCTGATGTGACTGGCTCAGTGTTCTCTGTACAGCGCTGCGGTATATGTCAGAGATATATAATAATGATAGTGTGTGACTGTGGGGGGGGGCATTAGAGTGTAAGCTCCTCTGGTACAGAGACTGATGTGACTGTGGGGGAGGGGACATTAGAGTGTAAGCTCCTCTGGTACAGTCACATACATATATATAGCTCTGACATATACTGCACTGCTGTACAGAGAATACTGAGCCAGTCATATTAGTATCTGGGGGGACATTAGAGTGTAAGCTCCTCTGGTACAGAGACTGATGTGACTGTGGGGGAGGGGACATTAGAGTGTAAGCTCCTCTGGTACAGAGACTGATGTGACTGGCTCAGTGTTCTCTGTACAGCGCTGCGGTATATGTCAGAGATATATAATAATGATAGTGTGTGACTGTGGGGGGACATTAGAGTGTAAGCTCCTCTGGTACAGAGACTGATGTGACTGTGAGGGGGGGGGGACATTAGAGTGTAAGCTCCTCTGGTACAGCGGCTGATGTGACTGGCTCAGTGTTCTCTGTACAGCGCTGCGGTATATGTCAGAGATATATAATAATGATAGTGTGTGACTGTGGGGGGGCATTAGAGTGTAAGCTCCTCTGGTACAGAGACTGATGGGATTGGCTCAGTGATCTCTGTACAGCGCTGTGGTATATGTCAGAGCTATATTAATGTATAATAATAATAGTGTGTGACTGTGGGGAGACATTATTATTATTATTATTATTATTATAGAGCGCCAACAGTTTGCACGGCGCTTTACAACATCAGGGAAGACTGTACAATTATAATGCAGTTCAATACAGGAGGGATCAGAGGGCCCTGATCGTTAGAGCTTACAATTTAGAAGGGATTAGAGTGTAAGCTCCTCTGGTACAGAGACTGATGTGACTGGCTCAGTGATCTCTGTACAGAGCTGCGGTATATGTCAGAGATATATAAATGTATAATAATAATAGTGTGTGACTGTGGGGGAGGGGACTTTAGAGTGTAAGCTCTTCTGGTACAGTCACATATATATATATATAAAGCTCTGACATATACTGCACTGCTGTACAGAGAATACTGAGCCAGTCACATCAGTCTCTGGGGGGACATTAGAGTGTAAGCTCCTCTGGTACAGAGACTGATGTGACTGTGGGGGAGGGGACATTAGAGTGTAAGCTCCTCTGGTACAGAGACTGATGTGACTGGCTCAGTGTTCTCTGTACAGCGCTGCGGTATATGTCAGAGATATATAATAATGATAGTGTGTGACTGTGGGGGGACATTAGAGTGTAAGCTCCTCTGGTACAGAGACTGATGTGACTGTGAGGGGGGGGGGACATTAGAGTGTAAGCTCCTCTGGTACAGCGGCTGATGTGACTGGCTCAGTGTTCTCTGTACAGCGCTGCGGTATATGTCAGAGATATATAATAATGATAGTGTGTGACTGTGGGGGGGCATTAGAGTGTAAGCTCCTCTGGTACAGAGACTGATGGGATTGGCTCAGTGATCTCTGTACAGCGCTGTGGTATATGTCAGAGCTATATTAATGTATAATAATAATAGTGTGTGACTGTGGGGAGACATTATTATTATTATTATTATTATTATAGAGCGCCAACAGTTTGCACGGCGCTTTACAACATCAGGGAAGACAGTACAATTATAATGCAGTTCAATACAGGAGGGATCAGAGGGCCCTGATCGTTAGAGCTTACAATTTAGAAGGGATTAGAGTGTAAGCTCCTCTGGTACAGAGACAGATGTGACTGGCTCAGTGATCTCTGTACAGAGCTGCGGTATATGTCAGAGATATATAAATGTATAATAATAATAGTGTGTGACTGTGGGGGAGGGGACTTTAGAGTGTAAGCTCTTCTGGTACAGTCACATATATATATATATATATAAAGCTCTGACATATACTGCACTGCTGTACAGAGAATACTGAGCCAGTCACATCAGTCTCTGGGGGGACATTAGAGTGTAAGCTCCTCGGGTACAGAGACTGATGTGACTGGTGTCAGTGTTCTCTCTACAGCACTCTGGTATATGTCAGAGCTATATACAGTATCTCACAAAAGTGAGTACACCCCTCACATTTTTGTAAATATTTTGTTCCAAATTTTCATGTGACAACACTGAAGAAATGCCACTTTTCTACAATATAAAGTAGTGAGTGTACAGCTTGTATAACAGTGTAAATTAGGTACAGAGACTGATGTGATTGGCTCAGTCTGCGGTATATGTCAGAGCTATATAAATGTATAATAATAATAGTGTGTGACTGTGGGGGGGGGGGGGGGGGACATTCGAGTGTAAACTCCTCTGGTGCAGAGACTGATGTGAAATATGAATTATAACATTTATATAATTTATTCCAGCATAAGGGAGCAAGGTTTTATAAATCTTTCCATTATACCCTTATATGCTTCCGCAACACCATATATATCCTAAAATAATAATAACATTTGGACATGACATTGTCTCTTTAAACTTGATCCTGAAATACCCTGCGGAGTTCTCCTTTAATTCACAAGGCTGAGTATTCTCTATCGTCACTTGACAGCTGCAGAATTTTTTTTTGTTGCAAACCTAATGAGAGTAAGAGAGATCTTACGATGGTGGTTCACATATTACAACTAAATTATTAAATGATTTCTTCTCTCTCTCTCGCTCTCTCTCGCTCTCGCTCTCTCTCGCTCTCTCTGACACTCTCTCTCGCTGTCTCTGTCTCTCTCCCTCGCTCTTTCTCTCTCTCTCTGTCTCTCTCTATCTTTTTCTCTCTCTCTCTCTTTTTCCCTCTCTCTCTCACACTCTCTCTCTCTCTCTCTCTCTCTCTCTCTCTCTCTCTCTCTCTCTCTCTCTCTCTCTCTCTCTCTCTCTGTCTCTGTTTTGCTTTTTCTGTAAGCTGCTGATTTAGTGCCTGAAAAATGAAGATGAGGGTGAAAGACCAAAGCCGTGTCCCCGGGGAGGTGAGAAATGGACTGAAGGTACTCCCAAAACAAAACTATTTCCCCGGCAGAGTCTGACCCCCCTGACCCCCAGAGACCTCCTCCTCATCCTGAATCTCATACTTCAAGGGTCAGTGTGTCTCCCCCCTCGCAAAAAAATAATAATATGCATGTCCCTGGAAAGGTCCTGATTTATGATCCAGACTTTTTATGAGTGCAACACAAGTTCTCCTTGAAAGCCTTGTCTTTTAGTCTGTGGCCATATTTTTTCTGGCTCATAGGGGGATACGTCAATAAAGGGCAGCGATGAATAATGTTTACTTATCCTTGTTTGTTTGAGAGGGAGGAAAAATTTGACACACTTGTGTACGACCATACATTTTACAGATTTTTACCTTATTTATATAGCTCTGACATATACCACAGCGCTGTGCAGAGAACACAGAGCCAATCACATCTGTCTCTGCATCAGAGGAGCTTACACTCTAATGCCCCCTCCCTCACAGTCACACACTATTACATTTATATAGAGCTGTACACACTATTACATTTATATAGAGCTGTACACTCACTACTTTACATTGTAGCAAAGTGTCTTTTTTTTTAGTGTTGTCACATGAAAAGTTGGAATAAAATAGTTACAAAAATGTGAGGAGTGTACTTACTTTTGTGAGAGACTGTATATAGCTCTGACATATACCCCAGTGCTGTAGAGAGAACACTGAGCCAATCACATCAGTCTCTGTACCAAATTTACACTGTTATACAAGCTGTACACTACTTTATATTGTAGCAAAGTGTCATTTCTTCAGTGTTCTCACATGAAAAGATAGAAGAAAATATTTACAAAAATGTGAGGGGTGTAATTACTTTCGTGAGGTACTGTATATAGCTCTGATATATACCGCAGTGCTGTACAGAGATCACTGAGCCAATCACATCAGTCTCTGTACCAGAGGAGCTTACACTCTAATGCCCCCCCACAGTCACACACTATTACATTTATATAGAGCTATAAAATAAATGTAACATCATAGGAACGTGACCTTACGGGAGTTGCCAACACCACAGATCAATCAGAAAAATAGGAAACTCCCCAGGGGAGGGGCTTTTTAGGCAACAGTAGTAAGCGTAGACGTAATGGCACAGAGAACAAAAATATATTTTATAATTATTTAATCGTATAAAATAAATCATACAATATAACACTTTACAAATATACAAAATTACAAAGTCGAGACTGATCCATATCAAAAAACTACAAGGCCCTACGCGTTTCGGGTAATTCCCTTCTTCGGGGGCCGGGGTTTGTGTGGAGACAAAATACATTACATCGGGTTTACATAACCGTATTATCAAGTAGTTTTTACAATTACATCAAATTTTAAAACAGCGAGCATAAAAAGTGCAAAAAAACAGAGTCATACCAGTCATGGGATAACAACTCGGTAAAAACACAGGGCGAATCATCCACGGTGAAAAATATTACTTAGGAATATTTACCCCGGCCCCGAAGAAGGGAATTACCCGAAACGCGTAGGGCCTTGTAGTTTTTTTTTATGTGGATCAGTCTCGACTTTGTAATTTTGTATATTTGTAAAGTGTTATATTGTATGATTTATTTTATACGATTAAATAATTATAAAATATATTTTTGTTCTCTGTACCATTAGGTCTACGCTTACTACTGTTGCCTAAAAAGCCCCTCCCCTGGGGGAGTTTCCTATTTTTCTTTATATAGAGCTGTACACTCACTACTTTACATTGTAGCAAACTGTATTTTTTTTTTAGTGTTGTCACATGAAAAGTTGGAATAAAATATTTACAAAAATGTGAGGGGTGTACTTACTTTTGTGAGAGACTGTATATAGCTCTGACATATACTACAGTGCTGTACAGAGAACACTGACACCAGTCATATCAGTTTCTGCACCAGAGGAGCTTACACTCTAATGTCCCCCCCACAGTCACACACCTATTAATATTGTTATTATTATACATTGATATAGCTCTGACATATACCCCAGTGCTGTACAGAGAACACTGAGCCAGTCACTGGACTTATGTCTTTTCTTCTTGTCACTCTTCCATAAAGGGCAGATTTGTGGAGAGCACCACTAATAGTTGTCCTGTGGACAGATTCTCCCCCCTGAGCTGTGCAGCTCCTCCAGAGTTACCATGGGACCTCTTGGCCTCTTCTCTGATGAATGCTCTCCTTGCCCGGCCCGGTCAGTTTAGGTTGGACGGCCGTGTCTTGGTAGGTTTGCAGTTGTGCCATACTCTTTCCATTTTCCGATGATGGATTGAACAGGAGCTCCGTGAGATCTTCAAAGCTTGGGAGATTTTATTTTATAACCTCCCCCCTGCTTTATACTTCTCCACAACTTTATCCCTGACCTGTCTGGTGTGTTCCTCGGCCTTCATGATGCTGTTTTGTTCACTTATGGCCCATACACACGATCCGAATATCGGACGAAACCGATCGTCCGATGATGGATCGTACGATTTTCGGATCGTGTGTACACTACTTTCGACAGCCGATCACGACCGTTCATCCGATATTATTCGATCGGACAAGCTCGAAAATATTCCTCGTACGATGTCAGATCGTACGATTTTCGTTTAGTCAGTACAGCCGTCGTCCGACAATACAATACAAATACATTACAACACGTGACATCACTTCCGATCATTTTTTTCTATCGTACGATAATTTTCGTGAGTTTAATAACCTATTTTATTTTACTCGCGATTATTAAGCGAAAAAAGTCGTACGATCCGTCGGCCGATATTCGGATCGTGTGTATGGGCCATAAGGCTCTCTAACAAACCTCTGAGGGCTTCACAGAACAGCTGTATTTCTACTGGGATTAAATGACACACAGATGGACTCTATTTACTAATTAGGGGGCTTCTGAAGGAAATGAGTTCCTCTAGATTTTAGTTAGGGGTATCAGAGTAAACGGGGCTGAATACAAATGCCCCCCCCCACACTTTTCACATATTTATTTGTAAAAAAAAATCTGAAAACATTTTTCTTCTTCCTTCCACTTCACAATTATGTGACACTTTGTGTTGATCTATCACATAAAATCCCAATAAAATACATTTACGTTTTTGGTTGTAACATGACAAGATGTGGAAAATTTCAAGGGGTATGAATACTTTTTCAAGGCACTGTAATCAGAGCCATTGGATAGATGTCACTCTGTATCACCTCAATACACAATATCATCTTTGCATAGTCCTATGTTCTGTATTGTAGTCGGGTATTGGCGGTGGTGGGAGATAAAAGCGCTCGGTGATCACTCCGGTGTAAATGGCGCTGATCGCTGTGGCGGCTCTGAATTCCCCCCTCGGAGGATCGGGGCGATTTTTCTCCCACAAGTGATGATTGGACTGTTCTCTTCAACACTTTCCATGATTTACCGTTCCCGTTTAACCTTGTGATGTTTACTCTGCAGCTCCTCTAATTGTGTCCCGATGTGACACTTGACTTGTTCCCTTTGGTCTGGACTCACAATGAACATGGAGGCCGCTGGGGGAGAATAATGACAGTTAGGTCGGGGGGAGTATTTATTAGAACAACCCCTGAGACCCGCAGCTCCATTGTGTACAGAATGCGGGACCTAAATGTGATGATTATTGCACTGTATGTTGCCAGCCCCCAGGGAGATCCTTTCACCAGACCGTTCATTTCAACAAAAATCTTATCATAATATTATAAATGGGATTACCATACTTTACTCTGTCATTTACCTGTGAGACCATCTGCTTCCTGGACTGAGGTGCCGACTCAGAGATCACACAATCATGTAAATCCAGGTGGCTGTGTACACAAATGTCTGACACACAACAGTCCCTTCTGCAGCCTCTAACAATGTGACCTGCTACAAAGTTACAATGTTGCAGCCTCTCACCTTGTGACTCTACAAAGTTACAATGTTGCAGCCTCTCACCTTGTGACTCTACAAAGTTACAATGTTGCAGCCTCTCACCTTGTGACTCTACAAAGTTACAATGTTGTATCCTCTCACCTTGTGACTCTACAAAGTTACAATGTTGCAGCCTCTCACCTTGTGACTCTACAAAGTTACAATGTTGTATCCTCTCACCTTGTGACTCTACAAAGTTACAATGTTGCAGCCTCTCACCTTGTGACTTCCTACAAAGTTACAATGTTGTATCCTCTCACCTTGTGACTCTACAAAGTTACAATGTTGCAGCCTCTCACCTTGTGACTCTACAAAGTTACAATGTTGCAGCCTCTCACCTTGTGACTTCCTACAAAGTTACAATGTTGCAGCCTCTCACCTTGTGACTCCCTACAAAGTTACAATGTTGCAGCCTCTCACCTTGTGACTCCCTACAAAGTTACAATGTTGCAACCTCTCACCTTGTGACTCTACAAAGTTACAATGTTGCAGCCTCTCACCTTGTCTACAAAGACTGTTGCAGCCTCTCACCTTGTGAAAGTTACAATGTTGCAACCTCTCACCTTGTGACCTCAAAGTCAATGTTGCCTTCACCTTGTGACTCCAAAGTTACTGTTGCACCTCTCACTTGTGACTCTACACAGTTACAATGTTGCAGCCTTCACCTTGTGACTCCCTACCTTGTGACTCTACAAAGTTACAATGTTGCAGCCTCTCACCTTGTGACTCTACAAAGTTACAATGTTGCAGCCTCTCACCTTGTGACTCTACACAGTTACAATGTTGCAGCCTCTCACCTTGTGACTCCCTACAAAGTTACAATGTTGCAACCTCTCACCTTGTGACTCTACAAAGTTACAATGTTGCAGCCTCTCACCTTGTGACTCTACAAAGTTACAATGTTGCAGCCTCTCACCTTGTGACTCTACAAAGTTACAATGTTGTATCCTCTCACCTTGTGACTCTACAAAGTTACAATGTTGCAGCCTCTCACCTTGTGACTCTCTACAAAGTTACAATGTTGTATCCTCTCACCTTGTGACTCTACAAAGTTACAATGTTGCAGCCTCTCACCTTGTGACTCTACAAAGTTACAATGTTGCAGCCTCTCACCTTGTGACTCTCAACAAAGTTACAATGTTGCAGCCTCTCACCTTGTGACTCTACAAAGTTACAATGTTGCAGCCTCTCACCTTGTGACTCCCTACAAAGTTACAATGTTGCAGCCTCTCACCTTGAGACTCCCTAAAAAGTTACAATGTTGCAGCCTCTCATCTTGTGACTCTACAAAGTTACAATGTTGCAGCCTCTCACCTTGTGACTCTACAAAGTTACAATGTTGCAGCCTCTCACCTTGTGACTCCCTACAAAGTTACAATGTTGTAGCCTCTCACCTTGTGACTCCCTACAAAGTTACAATGTTGCAGCCTCTCACCTTGTGACTCTCTACAAAGTTACAATGTTGCAGCCTCTCTCCTTGTGACTCTACAACGTTACAATGTTGCAGCCTCTCACCTTGTGACTCTACAAAGTTACAATGTTGCAGCCTCTCACCTTCTGACTCCCTACAAAGTTACAATGTTGCAACCTCTCACCTTGTGACTCTACAAAGTTACAATGTTGCAGCCTCTCACCTTGTGACTCTACAAAGTTACAATGTTGCAGCCTCTCACCTTGTGACTCTCAACAAAGTTACAATGTTGCAGCCTCTCACCTTGTGACTCTACAAAGTTACAATGTTGCAGCCTCTCACCTTGTGACTCTCTACAAAGTTACAATGTTGCAGCCTCTCACCTTGTGACTCCCATACAAAGTTACAATGTTGCAGCCTCTCACCTTGTGACTCTACAAAGTTACAATGTTGCAGCCTCTCACCTTGTGACTCTACAAAGTTACAATGTTGTATCCTCTCACCTTGTGACTCTACAAAGTTACAATGTTGCAGCCTCTCACCTTGTGACTCCCTACAAAGTTACAATGTTGCAGCCTCTCACCTTGTGACTCTACAAAGTTACAATGTTGCAGCCTCTCACCTTGTGACTCTACAAAGTTACAATGTTGCAGCCTCTCACCTTGTGACTCCTACAAAGTTACAATGTTGCAGCCTCTCACCTTGTGACTCTACAAAGTTACAATGTTGCAGCCTCTCACCTTGTGACTCCTACAAAGTTACAATGTTGCAGCCTCTCACCTTGTGACTCTACAAAGTTACAATGTTGCAGCCTCTCACCTTGTGACTCTACAAAGTTACAATGTTGCAGCCTCTCACCTTGTGACTCCCTACAAAGTTACAATGTTGCAGCCTCTCACCTTGTGACTCCCTACAAAGTTACAATGTTGCAGCCTCTCACCTTGTGACTCCCTACAAAGTTACAATGTTGCAGCCTCTCACCTTGTGACTCTACAAAGTTACAATGTTGCAGCCTCTCACCTTGTGACTCTACAAAGTTACAATGTTGCAGCCTCTCACCTTGTGACTCCCTACAAAGTTACAATGTTGCAGCCTCTCACCTTGTGACTCTACAAAGTTACAATGTTGCAGCCTCTCACCTTGTGACTCTACAAAGTTACAATGTTGCAGCCTCTCACCTTGTGACTCTACAAAGTTACAATGTTGCAGCCTCTCACCTTGTGACTCCCTACAAAGTTACAATGTTGCAACCTCTCACCTTGTGACTCTACAAAGTTACAATGTTGCAGCCTCTCACCTTGTGACTCTACAAAGTTACAATGTTGTAGCCTCTCACCTTGTGACTCTACAAAGTTACAATGTTGCAGCTCTCACCTTGTGACTCTCCTACAAAGTTACAATGTTGCCTCTCACCTTGTGACTCTACAAAGTTACAATGTTGCAGCCTCTCACCTTGTGACTCTACAAAGTTACAATGTTGCAGCCTCTCACCTTGTGACCTCTACAAAGTTACAATGTTGCAGCTCTCACCTTGTGACTCCCTACAAAGTTACAATGTTGCAGCCTCTCACCTTGTGACTCTACAAAGTTACAATGTTGCAGCCTCTCACCTTGTGACTCTACAAAGTTACAATGTTGCAGCCTCTCACCTTGTGACTCTACAAAGTTACAATGTTGCAGCCTCTCACCTTGTGACTCCCTACAAAGTTACAATGTTGCAACCTCTCACCTTGTGACTCTACAAAGTTACAATGTTGCAGCCTCTCACCTTGTGACTCTACAAAGTTACAATGTTGCAGCCTCTCACCTTGTGACTCTACAAAGTTACAATGTTGCAGCCTCTCACCTTGTGACTCTACAAAGTTACAATGTTGCAGCCTCTCACCTTGTGACTCCCTACAAAGTTACAATGTTGCAACTCTCACCTTGTGACTCTACAAAGTTACAATGTTGCAGCCTCTCACCTTGTGACTCTACAAAGTTACAATGTTGCAGCCTCTCACCTTGTGACTCTACAAAGTTACAATGTTGCCCTCTCACCTTGTGACTCTACAAAGTTACAATGTTGCAGCCTCTCACCTTGTGACTCTACAAAGTTACAATGTTGCAGCCTCTCACCTTGTGACTCTACAAAGTTACAATGTTGCAGCCTCTCACCTTGTGACTCTACAAAGTTACAATGTTGCAGCCTCTCACCTTGTGACTCCCTACAAAGTTACAATGTTGCAGCCTCTCACCTTGTGACTCCATACAAAGTTACAATGTTGCAGCCTCTCACCTTGTGACTCCCTACAAAGTTACAATGTTGCAGCCTCTCACCTTGTGACTCTACAAAGTTACAATGTTGCAGCCTCTCACCTTGTGACTCCATACAAAGTTACAATGTTGCAGCCTCTCACCTTGTGACTCTACAAAGTTACAATGTTGCAGCCTCTCACCTTGTGACTCCCTACAAAGTTACAATGTTGCAGCCTCTCACCTTGTGACTCCATACAAAGTTACAATGTTGCAGCCTCTCACCTTGTGACTCCCTACAAAGTTACAATGTTGCAGCCTCTCACCTTGTGACTCTACAAAGTTACAATGTTGCAGCCTCTCACCTTGTGACTCCATACAAAGTTACAATGTTGCAGCCTCTCACCTTGTGACTCTACAAAGTTACAATGTTGCAGCCTCTCACCTTGTGACTCCATACAAAGTTACAATGTTGCAGCCTCTCACCTTGTGACTCTCTACAAAGTTACAATGTTGCAGCCTCTCACCCTGTGACTCTACAAAGTTACAATGTTGCAGCCTCTCACCTTGTGACTCCATACAAAGTTACAATGTTGCAGCCTCTCACCTTGTGACTCTACAAAGTTACAATGTTGCAGCCTCTCACCTTGTGACTCCCTACAAAGTTACAATGTTGCAGCCTCTCACCTTGTGACTCCATACAAAGTTACAATGTTGCAGCCTCTCACCTTGTGACTCCAAAGTTACTACAAAGTTACAATGTTGCAGCCTCTCACCTTGTGACTCTACAACGTTACAATGTTGCAGCCTCTCACCTTGTGACTCCATGTTGCAGCCTCTCACCTTGTGACTCCATACAAAGTTACAATGTTGCAGCCTCTCACCTTGTGACTCTACAAAGTTACAATGTTGCAGCTTCTCACCTTGTGACTCCATACAAAGTTACAATGTTGCAGCCTCTCACCTTGTGACTCTACAAAGTTACAATGTTGCAGCCTCTCACCTTGTGACTCTACAAAGTTACAATGTTGCAGCCTCTCACCTTGTGACTCTACAAAGTTACAATGTTGCAGCCTCTCACCTTGTGACTCTACAAAGTTACAATGTTGCAGCCTCTCACCTTGTGACTCCATACAAAGTTACAATGTTGCAGCCTCTCACCTTGTGACTCCCTACAAAGTTACAATGTTGCAACCTCTCACCTTGTGACTCTACAAAGTTACAATGTTGCAGCCTCTCACCTTGTGACTCTACAAAGTTACAATGTTGCAGCCTCTCACCTTGTGACTCTACAAAGTTACAATGTTGCAGCCTCTCACCTTGTGACTCCCTACAAAGTTACAATGTTGCAGCCTCTCACCTTGTGACTCCATACAAAGTTACAATGTTGCAGCCTCTCACCTTGTGACTCTACAAAGTTACAATGTTGCAGCCTCTCACCTTGTGACTCTACAAAGTTACAATGTTGCAGCCTCTCACCTTGTGACTCCATACAAAGTTACAATGTTGCAGCCTCTCACCTTGTGACTCTACAAAGTTACAATGTTGCAGCCTCTCACCTTGTGACTCTACAAAGTTACAATGTTGCAGCCTCTTACCTTGTGACTCTACAAAGTTACAATGTTGCAGCCTCTCACCTTGTGACTCTACAAAGTTACAATGTTGCAGCCTCTCACCTTGTGACTCTACAAAGTTACAATGTTGTATCCTCTCACCTTGTGACTCTACAAAGTTACAATGTTGCAGCCTCTCACCTTGTGACTCTCTACAAAGTTACAATGTTGTATCCTCTCACCTCGTGACCCTCTACAAAGTTACAATGTTGCAGCCTCTCACCTTGTGACTCTCTACAAAGTTACAATGTTGTATCCTCTCACCTCGTGACCCTCTACAAAGTTACAATGTTGCAGCCTCTCACCTTGTGACTCTACAAAGTTACAATGTTGCAGCCTCTCACCTTGTGACTCTACAAAGTTACAATGTTGCAGCCTCTCACCTTGTGACTCTACAAAGTTACAATGTTGCAGCCTCTCACCTTGTGACTCTACAAAGTTACAATGTTGCAGCCTCTCACCTTGTGACTCTCTACAAAGTTACAATGTTGCAGCCTCTCACCTTGTGACGCTACAAAGTTACAATGTTGCAGCCTCTCACCTTGTGACTCTCTACAAAGTTACAATGTTGCAGCCTCTCACCTTGTGACTCTACAAAGTTACAATGTTGCAGCAAGCAGGCTGTACAGCAAAGATTTGGCGATATGGAAACACAAATCCTTTGTTTATGGATGGATTTGAACCGATTTGCCTCCAATTCCAAGGTAGTGTTAGTAACATACCTGATGTGTACCCGTTATGTCCCCCTCAGAATATACAAGGAAAAAATACTTTAACTATTAAAGTGACCTAAAATAATCTTGGAGTGTCTGCTTTTCCTATGACATGCAGGTATTTTCATGACTGATATACTATTTGCAGGGGCGGACTGACAACTCACGGGGTCCCCTGGCAATAGGAGATTATGGGGCCCTCGGGCACTAGGAGACTATGGGGCCACATAGTACACACACACCCACACACACTGAAAAGGTACTGGAGAGGCTGGGCAGCTATAATCTTGGGATTAAAAAAAAAATACATACTGGCCCTGGTTTTACTGAGGCTGTCAACCCTGATGGGGCCACCTAGAGGCATGGGGCCCTCCGGCACTGCCCGAGTGCTTGAATGGTCAGTCCGCCCCTGACTATTTGATATAAACAGCCCAATAAATTACAATGTCTCTATTGCACTTTTGTGCTGATCTCCCTAATGATCTATTATTTTGCAGATTCTTAATTTTCAAGTGACCAATCAGGATCCCCCATACTGACTCTGCCAAAGGTAGGCAACAACTTTTACATGAAGCTGATATATCTGGATGCCTATGTTTGTTACAATGTAACTGGGACACACCACTTATATTATTATCAGATGAAAACATACATATCCCCAGCCATCTTAATAGCGTCATGGGCCCCTGGGAAAAGTAATGCACTGGGGCCCCTACTAGCCTTCCCCACCTTCTCTCAAGAATAAGTCCCCTTTCACACTGGGGCAGGAGGTGCGGTGGCGGTAAAGCGGTGCTATTATTAGCGGCACTTTACCGTCGCAATTGCGGCGGTAATTGGCTGCTAACGGTGCAGTTTTGTCCGGAGGGATCAGGCCAAGGACCTCTGATTATCGAGGGCCTGTGTACCCCCGTCACCTCTTTATGCGTGTGCACATTTATTTTGCGCCAGGTGAAGTTTTTGAGTGTGTTTCACACGCCATGGGCTTTCAAAAAATAAAAAATCTATTTAGGAAAATGTAAAGTTGGTAAATACGCACATACACAATAAATACATTTTTTTTATATTGTTTATTAATACATTTTGCATTTTTTAGGGAACTGATTGGTTTATCTGCCTTTTTAAAGTAATTTTTTTTCCGATTAATTATGCACAATATGGAGACCTGTGTAGATATGGGCCCCGGATTCACGTAGGACTTACGCCGACGTATCTCGAGATACGCCGTCGTAAGTCCAAATGTGCGCCGTCGTATCTCTGCGCCGATTTCCAAAGCTAGATACGTCGAAAAATAAGGCTTCAGCCGACCGACGTAACTTGCCTACGCCTTTGTATCGTGGGCGCATAGTTACGCTGGACGCATTCGGCGTTCCCATTTAAAATATGCAAATGAGGGAGATCCGCTGATTCACGTACTTACGCCCGGCGCATGTTTTAAGCGATTTGCGTAAGGCTTACGTCCGGCGTAAAGTTTTTTCATCATATAGGAGGCGCAACCCATGCAAAGGTATGGACCAGGGAACGGACGCCGTCAATTTTTACGCCGTTTACGTAGTACATGAATAGGTTACGTTCACGTCGTAGGCAGTGTATTGACGTATCTTAGGCAGCTATTTCGACGTGACTGTGAGCATGCGCACTGGGATGCGTCCAAGAGACGACGCATGCGCAGTTAGTTTTTTGAAGCTCAGCCCATCATTTGCATGGGGTCACGCTTCAATAAAATATATCACGCCTGAACTCGAGAGAGAGGAGCCGGACTGCAGGAGTTGGGAGTAGGCAGACCCTCCCCCCAGAGGCAATCTGCCATCCTTCTCCATGCCCCCGGGTGGCAATGGCGGGTGTGAGGGGGGGCCTCCCACTCACCCCACCCTACCTGCTCCGCTTGGGAGCCCGACGGGGCAGAGGGACCCCCCCTATGAGGGAGTGAGGAGGTCTAGCCCACCCAGCCAGCCCCGTAGGTCCTTCGCCTCTCTTTTTTTTTTTTTTAGACCGCATGGCCAAAGTGCCTGCGTGTTAAACCAATTTCGTGTGCGTGCAAGTACACTTACGAAAAAAAAAGAAAAAAAAAATATATATCACGCCCACTTCCAGCCCACTTCCACCTACTTTGACTTACGTCGGCTTACGCCGACAACTCACCGCTGCGCCGGCGCAACGTTGGGAGCATTTTCTTTGTGAATACCATGCTTGCCTCTCAACGTTGCGCCGGCGTAGCGTAAAGAAGATACGCTACGCCCGCACAAAGATGCGCCGAGGTACATTAATCTAGCTGATTAATTCTATGAAATATAGTGCAGCCAAAAAAAAAAGACAAAACAACTGAAAGGCAAAATACAATACTGAGAACGATTACTGTATTTATTGGCGTATAACACTCACTATATATATAGTAGCAATTCGTTTTACATTTTGTTATTTGTAAATTTATATTGTAACAATTCGTTTTTTTTTTTTTTTTTTTGTAAATAAATTTAGTAGCGATTAATTTTACATTTTGCTGTTTGTAAATATTTATTGTAACAAATCATTTTACACTTTGTTGTCTCCTGACTAAATAATGGTAATCTTTATATTTATGTTTTTATATTTTATCTTGTAATAAATTATACTTCTCTCTGTATTAATTCTTCTTCCCGTTCTATAAAACACATATTCCAAGTTGAACTTTTTGTTTTATATCTGTCTGAAAATATCTATTGCAAATCTGTCTAGATCAGGCCAAGGGTCTCCAAACTTTTTTATCAGTCTTGTAAATTGTAAATTTTACAAATATTTGTGGGTTGGAAAAAATAAATAAAAATCAGTTGTATAAAATAATAGGTCCCCCCTTGCATCTCAGTCCCTATAAGACCCGCCTTACATCCAGGTCCCCATCAGTGTCCCCCTTACATCTGGGTCCCCATCAGAGTCCCCCCCTTACCTCGGGGTCCCCATCATAGTCCCTTTACATCTGGGTCCGCATGAGAGTCCCTATCAGAGTCTCCCTTATTTCCATTTCTTTGTCAGAGTCCCCCTTACATCCAGGTCCCCATCAATGTCCCCCTTACATCTGGGTCCCCACCAAAGTCCCCTTTTCATCCAGATCCCCATAAGAATCCCCTTTACATCCAGGTCCACATCAGAGTGCCCCTTATATCCGGGTCCCCGTCAGAGTCTCCTTTACATCCAGGTCCCAATCAGAGTCCCTCTAATATCCAGGTCCCCTTCAGAGTCCCCTTACAATCAGGTCCCCATCAGAGTCCCCCTTACATCTGGTTCCCCATCAGAGTCCCCCTAACATCCAGGTCTCCATCAACATCCCCATTACATCTGGGTCTCCATCAGAGTTCCCTTTTCATCCAGATCCCCATCAGAATCCCCCTAACATCCAGGTCCCCATTAACTTCCCCCTTACATCTGAGTCCCCATCAGAGTCCCCTTTTCATCCAGATCCCCATCAGAGTCCCCCTTACATCTTGGTCCCTATCAAACCCCCCTCTTACATCTGGGTCCCCAGCAGATTTCCCTTTTCATCCAGATCCCCATAAGAATCCCCTTTACATCCAGGTCCACATCAGAGTCCCCCTTACATCCGGGTCCCCATCATAGTCTTCTTTTCATCCAGGCCCCAATCAGAGTCCCTCTAATATCCAGGTCCCCATCAGAGTCCCTCTTACATCTGGGTCCCAATCAGAGTCCCTTATGCATCCGGGTCCCCATTACCCATTAGAGTCCCCTTCCATCTGGCTCCCCATCAGAGTCCCCTTTACATCCAGGTCCTCATCAGAGTCCTCCTAACATCCAGGTCTCCATCAACATCCCCCTTACATCTGGGTCACCATCAGAGTTCCCTTTTTATCCAAATCCCCATCATAGTACCCATAACATCCAGGTCCCCATTAACTTCCCCCTTACATCTGAGGCCCCATCAGAGTCCTCTTTTCATTCAGATCCCCACCAGAGTCTCCTTTACATCTGGGTCCCCGTCAGAATCCCCCTTACATCCAGGTTCATGTCAGAGTCCCCCTTTACATCCAGGTTCATGTCAGTGTCCCATATTACATTTGGGTGCCCATCAGAGGCCCCCTTACACCCAGATCATGGTAAAAGAACGAGCCGCGCTTCCCATCTCGCCACTCAAACTAAAAAGAAAGAAAAAAAATAAACTTTGAGTCCGGAGATTCTGGGATCTTCTCTTTCTTGTTACAAAGTTTCCTTTCCGATGTTTCTGTAAATAGTGGAATATTGCGGAGTCATCAGAAGCAAGTGAATAATGTTGGACCCCTCCCCCCCATCATTCCGGGGGATTCCAGTCCTTCTTCATTACCTGAATCATCCCCCCAAATGGTGCCGTGTGTTGCCGGCCGGGGAGGGCCAAGTATTAAATCAAAACATCTGCTGTACTTCTGGAGCAATCAGCGCGCGTGATTGTCGGAAAATATTGTCAGTGCCGCCACACAGGAGATCAGGAAAATTGTACAATCACTGGAACCTTCCTTGTGTGATAAACAGAACGGGCTCCACGCTGGGCAACATTTAACACTGTGGGGGTCCGTACAGGAGACGAAGAAAGAGGCATAATAACGTTGTTTATAAACGTTGTTCGAAGGTGAGATAGAGAGACACAAAGTAACATTGTTTATAAACATTGTTCATAGGTAAGATAAAAAGTAATGTAGTTTATAAACATTGTTCATAGGTAAGATAATGCGACACAAAGTAACATTTTTTTTAAATATTTTTTCTTGGGTAAGATAAAAAGATGTAACATAACATTGTTTATAAACATTGTTCATAGGTGAGATAGAGAGATACAAAGTATGCTCTTGGGGTATTTCCTGTTCTGATTCTGTGCTCTTGGGGTATTTTCTGTTCTGATTGTGTGCTCTTGGGGTATTTCCTGTTCTGATTGTGTGCTCCTGGGGTATTTCCTGTTCTGATTCTGTGCTCTTGGGGTATTTCCTGTTCTGATTGTGTGCTCCTGGGGTATTTCCTGTTCTGATTGTGTGCTCCTGGGGTATTTCCTGTTCTGATTGTGTGCTCCTGGGGTATTTCCTGTTCTGATTCTGTGCTCTTGGGGTATTTCCTGTTCTGATTGTGTGCTCTTGGGGTATTTCCTGTTCTGATTGTGTGCTCCTGGGGTATTTCCTGTTCTGATTGTGTGCTCTTGGGGTATTTCCTGTTCTGATTGTGTGCTCCTGGGGTATTTCCTGTTCTGATTGTGTGCTCTTGGGGTATTTCCTGTTCTGATTGTGTGCTCCTGGGGTATTTCCTGTTCTGATTCTGTGCTCTTGGGGTATTTCCTGTTCTGATTGTGTGCTCCTGGGGTATTTCCTGTTCTGATTCTGTGCTCTTGGGGTATTTCCTGTTCTGATTGTGTGCTCCTGGGGTATTTCCTGTTCTGATTCTGTGCTCTTGGGGTATTTTCTGTTCTGATTGTGTGCTCTTGGGGTATTTCCTGTTCTGATTCTGTGCTCTTGGGGTATTTCCTGTTCTGATTGTGTGCTCCTGGGGTATTTCCTGTTCTGATTGTGTGCTCCTGGGGTATTTCCTGTTCTGATTGTGTGCTCCTGGGGTATTTCCTGTTCTGATTGTGTGCTCCTGGGGTATTTCCTGTTCTGATTGTGTGCTCTTGGGGTATTTTCTGTTCTGATTGTGTGCTCCTGGGGTATTTTCTGTTCTGATTGTGTGCTCTTGGGGTATTTCCTGTTCTGATTGTGTGCTCTTGGGGTATTTTCTGTTCTGATTGTGTGCTCTTGGGGTATTTCCTGTTCTGATTGTGTGCTCCTGGGGTATTTTCTGTTCTGATTGTGTGCTCCTGTGGTATTTCCTGCTCTGATTGTGTGCTCCTGTGGTATTTCCTGTTCTGATTGTGTGCTCTTGGGGTATTTCCTGTTCTGATTGTGTGCTCCTGGGGTATTTTCTGTTCTGATTCTGTGCTCTTGGGGTATTTTCTGTTCTGATTGTGTGCTCCTGGGGTATTTTCTGTTCTTATTGTGTGCTCCTGGGGTATTTTCTGTTCTGATTGTGTGCTCCTGGGGTATTTTCTGCTCTGATTGTGTTCTCTTGGGGTATTTCCTGTTCTGATTGTGTGCTCCTGGGGTATTTCCTGTTCTGATTCTGTGCTCTTGGGGTATTTCCTGTTCTGATTGCGTGCTCCTGGGGTATTTCCTGTTCTGATTGTGTGCTCCTGGGGTATTTCCTGTTCTGATTCTGTGCTCTTGGGGTATTTCCTGTTCTGATTGCGTGCTCCTGGGGTATTTCCTGTTCTGATTGTGTGCTCCTGGGGTATTTCCTGTTCTGATTCTGTGCTCTTGGGGTATTTTCTGTTCTGATTGTGTGCTCCTGGCAGGGATGGACTGAGACAAAAATTTGGCCCTGGACATTATCCAGACCGGCCCACTTTATGTTTGCAAACAAGAACAAAAACAGTATATAAACTATATGCAATTGTGCAAAAAAACATAAGTAGCATAACATAAAGGAGTCCTCACTCACCTCTTATTATTTCACTTATTCTCCTCTGTATTTTTCTCATTCTTCTCACATCACTGCATGAAGTGGAGGGCGAGCTGCGCAGCCATTACTTTGACAGGCTGTCACTGAAACCAGCCCACTGAGCCATCGGCCCACCGGGAAACTCCATGTAGTCCCTATGGCCAGTCCATGCCTGGCTCCTGGGGTATTTCCTGTTCTGATTGTGTGCTCTTGGGGTATTTCCTGTTCTGATTGTGTGCTCTTGGGGTATTTCCTGTTCTGATTGTGTGCTCCTGTGGTATTTCCTGTTCTGATTGTGTGCTCCTGGGGTATTTCCTGTTCTGATTGTGTGCTCTTGGGGTATTTTCTGTTCTGATTGTGTGCTCCTGGGGTATTTCCTGTTCTGATTGTGTGCTCTTGGGGTATTTCCTGTTCTGATTGTGTGCTCCTGGGGTATTTCCTGTTCTGATTGTGTGCTCTTGGGGTATTTCCTGTTCTGATTGTGTGCTCCTGTGGTATTTCCTGTTCTGATTGTGTGCTCTTGGGGTATTTCCTGTTCTGATTGTGTGCTCCTGGGGTATTTCCTGTTCTGATTGTGTGCTCCTGGGGTATTTCCTGTTCTGATTGTGTGCTCTTAGGGTATTTCCTGTTCTGATTCTGTGCTCTTGGGGTATTTCCTGTTCTGATTCTGTGCTCTTGGGGTATTTCCTGTTCTGATTGTGTGCTCTTGGGGTATTTTCTGTTCTGATTGTGTGCTCCTGGGGTATTTTCTGCTCTGATTGTGTTCTCTTGGGGTATTTCCTGTTCTGATTGTGTGCTCCTGGGGTATTTCCTGTTCTGATTCTGTGCTCTTGGGGTATTTCCTGTTCTGTTTGTGTGCTCTTGGGGTATTTCCTGTTCTGATTGTGTGCTCCTGGGGTATTTTCTGTTCTGATTGTGTGCTCCTGGGGTATTTTCTGTTCTGATTGTGTGCTCCTGGGGTATTTTCTGTTCTGGTCGAATGTTCTCAGGGGGTTTTCTCTTCTCACGTTGGGGGACCCCTTGGCACAGTATGTCACCAGCACAGGAAGTGATGGGAAATGTTTCCATCGGAGACACAGAAATGTAAAAACCTTAAAGCTCTCCTAACCCTTCCACACTCCACAACCTCTGATCTAAATATGTGAAGTTTACCTTCGGGTCCCCATCGATCGGTCGATCGCCTCTAGCCAGGCCGGGGCCATCTGTTTTCTAAAAAGCGTCTCTACAGCTAAAGTGTATGAGAATCACTTCAAATAATTCCCGGCCTGAAAAATGACTTTTTCTTCATCTTTTTGCTCATCACTCTCCATCTTTCAGACGCAGCCCCATTACTCGGAGTGAAGTATGTAAAACACCCCCCGGCACGCTCCGTGCCCCCCCCCCCCGGCGGCGAGAGCGACTGAAGGGATACAGGTTGATAATTCATACCTGGCTGGATATGGGGGGGAGGGGTTTAGGTTTTTACGAAGTGATAAAACCTGTGTTGTTTCTGCTCAGTGTCTGATAAAAGAGAGGCTCTCCCTCTTCTCTCCTCACACTTCAAATCCTGTCACTCATCGCCGCCAATTAGCCAGCGGGGCCCCGGAATGCACTTAACCACGTCCCTGCGCTAGGACAGACGCCTGTACCTAAAAGTGGGGCGAAGTGGGGGAACCGCAGCTGCTGATTTCTACCACTTTATCTGCATAGTCCCACACTATTATTATTATTATACATGAAAAAGTATTCATACCCCTTAAAATTTCCCACATTTTCTCATATTACAACCAAAAACGTAAATGTATTTTATTGGGATTTTACTGTATTTGATAGACCAGGGGTCTCCAAACTTTTTAACACGAGGGCCACATTGTACATTTTACAAGTATTCAGGGGCCAAAAAAAAAAATCAGCTATGTATAAAATATCAGCGGTGTCCTCATCAGTGTCCCCATCAGCAGTGACCCCATATCCCCATCAGCAGTGTCCCTATCATCGCTGATGGGGACAGCGGTGTCCACATTAGTGGTGTCCCCATCAGCCGGGAGGAGCAGTTAGTATTTCCCAAATGTAATTAGGCATACCTCCCAACTTGAGATGGGAATGAGGGACACCTTGTTGAGCGGAGGGGGGTTCCACGGTTCGGAGTTGTTGAGCGGGGGGGGTTCGCGGATCGGAGTTGTTGAGCAGCGGGGGTTCCCAGATCAAAGTTGTTGAGTGGGGGGTTTGATCTGAGTTGTTGAGCGGGGGGGGGGCTCCACGGTTCTGAGTTGTTGAGCAGGGGGGGGTTCACAGATCAAAGTTGTTAAGCGGGGGGGGTTCGATGAGAGTTGTTCGATCAGCGAACCGTGGTAATAGCGGGGGGGGGGGGGGGTGCCGCGGAATCGTGGGACTCCTGCCCTATTCGCAGGGGACCGCAGGCTTTACTGCGATTCGCGCGACATTCCCGCGAAATCCAGGACAGTTGGTCGGTATGAATTAGGTAGGAGGGATAGGGGTTATGGGAGTAGCCTGCTAAGATGGGCTCTCCCCGACCTCTTCTCCTTTACGATCCTTCCATGAGTGCCATCACTGGTGTGGCACCTCCCATCTTCCTGCCCGCTGTTTGAAGTTACGATCCTTCCACGAGTGGCGTCACAGGTGTGGCACCTCCCCTCTTCCCGCCCGCTGTTTGAAATTACGATCCTTCCACGAGTGGCGTCACAGGTGTGGCACCTCCCCTCTTCCTGCCCGCTGTTTGAAGTTACGATCCTTCCACGAGTGGCGTCACAGGTGTGGCACCTCCCCTCTTCCTGCCCGCTGTTTGAAGTTACGATCCTTCCACGAGTGGCGTCACAGGTGTGGCACCTTCCATCTTCCCGCCCGCTGTTTGAATGAATGAAATTAGGATCAGGAAGAGGGGAGGTGGTGCGCCTCGGCGGTCCCAGGCAGTAGCCAATGTAAATAAACGGCACGGCGGCATGGGCAGCTTTGTATACACTGCGGGCCTGAAAAAACACACAAGCAGGCCGGATGTGGCCCGCGGGCCAAGGTTTGGAGATCCCTGTGATAGACCAACACAAATGTGTCACATAATTGTGAAGTGGAAGGAAAATGATACAAATAAATCTGTGAAAAGTGTGTTATACATGTCTATAGCTCTGACATATACCGCAGCGCTGTACAGAGAACACTGAGCCAGTCACATCAGTCTCTGTACCAGAGGAGCTTACACTCTAATGTCCCCCCCACATACTGTGTATCTATTATAATATGGTGATTTGTAGAGAAGCTCCCGCCCGGGTCATAGAGGATCGGTCCTCGGGGTGGACGGGTATTATTTAGTGATTTTTACGATGGCAGAGTTGTACTTTCGGTGTTCTCAGGAGTACAGTTGGGCCTCCTTGTTCTCCTCATCCATGGTAATCAGTGGTAATAGTTTTGTCTTCTTCCTGTGATGTGGAGGATATGGCCCTCGGGGTCCTCTAGGACCAGTCTTACGCGCTTCATTAGTTTTTATTGATAATGCGGCCAGACCCCTTTTCACATCTGTGTGCGACAACTGGGATTTCCGTGACGAGAGGTGAGGGGGCTTCTAAGCAAACACTTCTGTTTGTCCCAACGAATCGCTGATCCGTGACGCAGAAATGTACATCCCCTTTCCTTCTTTTTCTGCACATCAGAGGATCCGGTTGCTCAACTGTCTACATTGTAAACGTCCTGACACCAACAGTTTTATAGCAGAAGAGTTATAAACCCAATATTGGCCCTGATTCACATACACCGGCGCATATAATATGCCGCCGCAGCGTATCATATTTACGCTACACCAGTGGTGACAATTGCTGGGCACAGTGGTGACAATTACTGGGCACATTGCAGTGGTGACAATTACTGGGCACAGTGGTGACAATTGCTGGGCACAGTGCAGTGGTGACAATTGCTGGGCACAGTGGTGACAATTGCTGGGCACAGTGCAGTGCTGACAATTTCTGGGCACAGTGGTGACAATTGCTGGACATAGTGGTGACAATTGCTGGGCACAGTGCAGTGGTGACAATTGCTGGGCACAGTGGTGACAATTGCTGGGCACAGTGCAGTGGTGACAATTGCTGGGCACAGTGGTGACAATTGCTGGGTACAGTGGTGACAATTGCTGGGCACAGTGGTGACAATTGCTGGGCACAGTGCAGTGCTGACAATTTCTGGGCACAGTGGTGACAATTGCTGGACATAGTGGTGAAAATTGCTGGGCACAGTGCAGTGGTGACAATTGCTGGGCACAGTGGTGACAATAACTGGGCACAGAGTAGTGGTGAAAATTGCTGGGCACAGTGGTGACAATTACTGGGCACATTGCAGTGGTGACAATTACTGGGCACAGTAGTGACAATTGCTGGGCACAGTGCAGTGGTGACAATTGCTGGGCACAGTGGTGACAATAACTGGGCACAGAGTAGTGGTGAAAATTGCTGGGCACAGTGGTGACAATTATTGGGCACAGAGTAGTGGTGACAATTACTGGGCACAGTAGTGACAATTGCTGGGCACAGTGCAGTGGTGAAAAACCCAATATTGGCCCTGATTCACATACATCGGCGCATATATATGCCGCTGCAGCGTATTATATTTACGCTACGCCAGCGCAACGCGGAGAGGGAAGCATGGAATTCACAAAGCAAATGCTCCCGCATATGAAAACGGTGTTCAAACCACACATGTGAGGTATCGCCGCGATTGGTAGAGCGAGAGCAATAATTCTAGCCCCAGACCTCCTGTGTAACTCAAAACATGCAATCTGTAGAATTTTTTTAAACGTCGCCTAGAGTAAAAGGTTGTCGCCATTCCACGAGTGGACGCAATTTTGAAGCGTGACAAGTTGGGTATCAATTTACTCGGCGTAACATTACCTTTCACAATATAAAATAAAATTGGGCTAACTTTACTGTTGTCTTATTTTTTTAATGAAAAAAATAAAGTGTATTGTTTCCCAAAAAAGTGCGCTTCTAAGACCGCTACGCAAATACGGTGTGACAGAAAGTATTACAATAATAATGTTTGGGGGTTCTAAGGGAAGGAGATGGGCGTGCAATGAAGGCAGGCAGGGAAGCTCCATTAGCATTACTGGTTGTCCTGTCATACCAACGGCCACCACAAGAGGGCCCTCACACATTCCATGAATCTATCTATGGTGATTAGAGCGGAGCAGGAGAGAGGAGGCAGCGCTCCTGCACCTTTTATGGATGCACCGCCACTGTGGCTTATGCTCGAATACATACGGTACTTCCGATATTTTTTAAAACGGCACCTTTGATGGGTTATAACTAGAAATGATGTCATGTCTTCGCCTCCGGGTTACCATAGCGGAGACCCGATCAAAGCCGTGCGGAGGTAAGTGCCAACTGTCAGGATCAAACTACAGAGAGGACACATAGAAAAGACCAGCGGCGGTGCACCCATAGTGGCGCAGGAGCGCCGCCCTCTCTCTCCCCTGCACCGCCAGCTGTACAATACATAGAGATTCATGCAATGCATGAATCTCTATGTATTGTCTCTGCTGCACCAGCCATCTGAATAACAGCAGTTGGTTGGTGTTTGGAAGTGCCTATCAGAGCTAGCGGGCACAGTGGTGACAATTGCTGGGCACAGTGGTGACATTTGCTGGGCACAGTGCAGTGGTGACAATTACTGGGCACAGTGGTGATAATTTCTGGGCACAGAGTAGTGGTGACAATTGCTGGGCACAGTGGTGACAATTACTGGGCACATTGCAGTGGTGCCAATTGCTGGGCACAGTGGTGACAATTACTGGGCACAGTGGTGACAATTGCTGGGCACAGTGCAGTGATGACAATTGCTGGGCACAGTGGTGACAATTGCTGGGCACAGTGCAGTGGTGACAATTGCTGGGCACAGTGGTGACAATTACTGGGCACATTGCAGTGGTGGTGCCAATTGCTGGGCACAGTGGTGACAATTACTGGGCACAGTGGTGACAATTGCTGGGCACAGTGCAGTGGTGACAATTGCTGGGCACAGTGGTGACAATTGCTGGGCACAGTGCAGTGGTGACAATTGCTGGGCACAGTGGTGACAATTACTGGGCACATTGCAGTGGTGACAATTACTGGGCACAGTGGTGCCAATTGCTGGGCACAGTGCAGTGGTGACAATTACTGGGCACAGTGGTGACAATTGCTGGGCACAGTGCAGTGGTGACAATTGCTGGGCACAGTGGTGACAATTGCTGGACATAGTGGTGACAATTGCTGGGCACAGTGGTGACAATTGCTGGACATAGTGGTGACAATTGCTGGGCACAGTGGTGACAATAACTGGGCACAGAGTAGTGGTGAAAATTGCTGGGCACAGTGGTGACAATTACTGGGCACATTGCAGTGGTGACAATTACTGGGCACAGTGGTGACAATTGCTGGGCACAGTGCAGTGGTGAAAATTGCTGGGCACAGTGGTGACAATTGCTGGGTACAGTGGTGACAATTGCTGGGCACAGTGCAGTGGTGAAAATTGCTGGGCACAGTGGTGACAATTGCTGGGTACAGTGGTGACAATTGCTAGGCACAGTGCAGTGGTGGTGAAAATTGCTGGGCACAGTGGTGACAATTGCTGTGCACAGTGGCTGCGTTTGATGGCATGGCACGTTTAATGGCACAGTGGCGATGTTTGATGGGCACAGTGAGGCTGCAATTGATGTTTTTTTTTTGTTTGTTTGCGCCCCCCCAAAAATTTGGAGCACCAGGCGCCACTGGAAAAGACTGATAACTACGATATATAGGGGGAGAGGCCATAAATCACGTCATCCCAATTGTGAATAAAGTGAGGCGGCTTGTACATTTAGGTGGTGGCCCCGCGGGAGATTTTATTCTCATACATGCTGAAGAGAGGATTATAATATCGGAATAGAGAATCGTTGGTGACAGGTGAAGGAATTGGTGAAGGAATGTAGCAATCTGTACTTTCTCTCGGACAGCTTTTTATTCTGTTCATTACCTCTCTCTATTATTTTTTTTTTCCTTACTTCATCTGAAAGTAGTTATTTTGCTGCAGTGTGTGGCGGGACGGTCCCAATCGGGACGCGCCGGCCTCCGAGCAGTTTAATCAAAACAAGTTTGCCATTTTGTTATGGCTCATAGCCCCCAGAACATCCTTTCCGCAAGCTACAAAAACCCAGCGGCGGGCTCGGGGGGATCAAATCTTTTCCTGTAAATCGCCCCCGCGTCCTGGACGCACGTTGCCTTAATGGTCAGTCAGCGATACGGGCTCTTCTATTAAATCCTGAGGGGGGGGGGGGGGGAGTAATAATTGCAAACAACAAGCTGGAATAAACATTTGTAAACAAAGTACTTTTTAATTTTGGAAAAGGAAACGGCGGACACGTTTCAATTACTGCGAGGGGAGTAGTAGGCCGCCTGTTCTGGAGGTCCTGGAAAGAGGCCGCTCTATTTATGCTGATAGGTTTCAATGTCAGTTTATAGAGGTGTTTATTTTAGGGACGCCCGATATATCGGCCCCGCCGAATTTATCAAGCGAAAATAGGGTTTGTTGGCGTTTTGCCGATAAAAAAAAGGGGCGATAATGGTGGCTGCATCCCATTGACTCCATGCAAAATCACGTCCATTGACTTGAATGCAAAAACGCCCCCTATTGACATCAATGCAAAATTGCCTCCCACGGACTTCAATGCAAAACATCCCCTGCTGACTTCACTGCAAAATCGTGTCCCATTGACTTCAATGGAAAAAGCACGCCCTTTTGACATCAATTCAAAATCACGTCCCGTGGACTTCAATGCAGAACACAAGTATGTATCCAACAATAGGGATCACATTTAGAAACATGTAGCAAGTACTGTATGTATCCAACAATAGGGATTGAATTTAGAAACATGTAGCAAGTACTGTATGTATCCAACAATAGGGATTGAATTTAGACACATGTAGTAAGTACTGTTTGTATCCAACAATAGGGATCACATTTAGAAACACATAGCAAGTACTGTATGTATCCAACAATAGGATTGAATTCAGAAACATGTAGCAAGTACTGTATGTATCCAACAATAGGGATTGAATTTAGAAACATGTCACAAGTACAGTATGTATCCAACAATAGGATTGAATTTAGAAACATGTAGCAAGTACTGTATGTATCCAACAATAGGGGATTGAATTTAGAAACATGTCGCAAGTACTGTAATGTATCCAACAATAGGATTGAATTTAGAAACATGTCGCAAGTACTGTATGTATCCAACAATAGGGATTGAATTAGAAACATGTCACAAGTACAGTATGTATCCAACAATAGGGATTGAATTTAGACACATGTAGCAAGTACTGTATGTATCCAACAATAGGGATTGAATTTAGACACATGTAGTAAGTACTGGTTGTATCCAACAATAGGGATTGAAATTAGACACATGTAGCAAGTACTGTATGTATCCAACAATAGGGATTGAAATTTAGACACATGTATAAGTACTGGTTGTATCCAACAATAGAGGAAATTAGACACATGTAGCAAGTACTGTATGTACCAACAATAGGGATTGAATTCAGAAACATGTAGCAAGTACTGTATGTATCCAACAATAGGGATTGAATTTAGAAACATGTCACAAGAACTGTATGTATCCAACAATAGGGATTGAAATTAGAAACATGTAGCAAGTACTGTATGTATCCAACAATAGGGATGAATTTAGAAACATGTAGCAAGTACTGTATGTATCCAACAATAGGGATTGAATTTAGAAACATGTCACAAGAACTGTATGTATCCAACAATAGGGATTGAATTTAGAAACATGTAGCAAGTACTGTATGTATCCAACAATAGGGATTGAAATTTAGAAACATGTAGCAAGTACTGTATGTATCCAACAATAGGGATTGAATTCAGAAACATGTAGCAAGTACTGTATGTATCCAACAATAGGGATTGAATTTAGAAACATGTCACAAGAACTGTATGTATCCAACAATAGGGATTGAATTTAGAAACATGTCGCAAGTACTGTATGTATCCAACAATAGGGATTGAATTTAGAAACATGTAGCAAGTACTGTATGTATCCAACAATAGGGATTGAATTCAGAAACATGTAGCAAGTACTGTATGTATCCAACAATAGGGATTGAATTTAGAAACATGTCACAAGTACTGTATGTATCCAACAATAGGGATTGAATTTAGAAACATGTCACAAGTACAGTATGTATCCAACAATAGGGATTGAATTTAGACACATGTCACAAGTACTGTATGTATCCAACAATAGGGATTGAATTAGAGACACATGTCACAAGTACTGTATGTATCCAACAATAGGGATTGAATTTAGAAACATGTCACAAGTACAGTATGTATCCAACAATAGGGATTGAATTTAGACACATGTAGCAAGTACTGTATATATCCAACAATAGGGATTGAATTTAGACACATGTAGTAAGTACTGGGTTGTATCCAACAATAGGGATTGAATTTAGACACATGTAGCAAGTACTGTATGTATCCAACAATAGGGATTGAATTCAAACATGTAGCAATACTGTATGTATCCAACAATAGGGATTGAATTTAGAAAACATGTCACAAAGAACTGTATGTATCCAACAATAGGGATGTAATTTAGAAACATGTAGCAAGTACTGTATGTATCCAACAATAGGGATTGAATTAGAAACATGTAGCAAGTACTGTATGTATCCAACAATAGGGATTGAATTCAGAAACATGTAGCAAGTAATGTATGTATCCAACATTAGGGATTGAATTTAGAAACATGTCACAAGAACTGTATGTATCCAACAATAGGGATTGAATTTAGAAAATGTAGCAAGTACTGTATGTAACCAACAATAGGGATTGAATTTAGAAACATGTAGCAAGGACTGTATGTATCCAACAATAGGGATTGAATTTAGAAACATGTCACAAGAACTGTATGTATCCAACAATAGGGATTGAATTCAGAAACATGTAGCAAGTTACTGTATGTATCCAACAATAGGGATTGAATTTAGAAATATACAGTATAGTATGTGTGTATATAGTATGTATCCAAGTATTCTAGATTGTAAGCTCTAATGAGCAGGGCCCTTCTGTACTGAATTGTATTGTAACTGTACTGTCTGCCCTCATGTTGTAAAGTGTTGTGCAAAACTGTTGGCGCTCTTTAAATCCTGTATAATAATAATAATAATAAATGTAGCAATATGTATCCAACAATCGGAATTGGGTATCTAGAAAATCTTAGTAAGTATGAATAGAACACTCAGGACTGATTTTAGAAACATGTATTATATGTATCCAACAATCGGGATTGAATTAAGAAACATGTAGTAAGTATTATCCAACAATGGATTCAATTTAGAAACATTTGTATAAGTAATGTATGTATCCAACACTCAGGATTTCATTTTTAAACATGTAGTAAGTATGTATCCAACACTCAGGATTTCATTTAGAAACATGTAGTAAGTATGTATCCAACACTCAGGATTTTATTAGAAACATGTAGTAAGTAAGTATGTATCCAACAATCAGGATTACATTTAGAAACATGTAGTGTAAGTATGTATCCAACAATCAGGATTTTATTTAGAAACATTGTAGTAAGTATGGTATCCAACAATCAGGATTACATTTAGAAAACATAGTAAGTAATATGTATCCAACAATCAGGATTACATTTATAAACATGTAGTAAGTAAGTATGTATCCAACAATCAGGATTTTATTTAGAAACATGTAGTAAGTAATGTATGTATCCAACAATCAGGATTACATTTAGAAACATGTAGTTAGTATGTATCCAACAATCAGGATTTTATTTAGAAACATGTAGTAAGTATGTTATGTATCCAACAATCAGGATTACATTTAGAAACATGTAGTAAGTATGTATCCAACAATCAGATTTTTATTGAAAACATGTAGTAAGTAAGTAT